>LHCL01000045.1:135665-249001 GCA_001305275.1 Talaromyces verruculosus | reverse complement strand
TATACGCTTCTTAATTGTAGTTGATTGGCGTATAAATTGGCGTATATTTTGAGGGGTTTGTAAGCAAGAAGATTGTATATTGCTTGATCGACTTGGAGGGGGTGTTGGTGTCTTCAATTGAATATCAAGTCGTTGGATAACTTCATTTGGATTAAAAGGCACTAATCCAGTGGCGGCGAAGCTATTCTGAATAGTTTCAGCTTTATATGCCCTTGTACGAGCTTGTGGAAATGCTGTTAAGAAGTCGACTTTGTCAATATGGTTAAAACCAAGCCTCATTCGTTGTTGAACAAGCTGTGTATAATATCGCTTTAAAGCTGCAAAACAACCAACGTCAAGAGGCTGTAAGAGATGTGAAGAATGAGGTGGCATGCAGATTGGAATAATATCATTCTCCGTACACGTACGGTCAAATTCTGGTGTTAAATGGCTTCCATGGCCGTCAAGAATCAACATTCGATATTTTCCCGTTGTACGACCCTTAATATAGGGAATAAAATGGGTTTTAAGCCATTCTAATCCTATTTGATCTGTAGTCCAGCCATTGTCGCTAATATTGATTCTCCAATCATCCGGAAGCTCATCAAACCAGCCTAATCGTACGTTTTTCTTTGCTTTGAAAATCACGTACGAAGGCACGGCCCATCCGGTCGAATTTACTGCTTTAATTGCAGTACCCATTCTCGATTTCTAGGTTGTAAAAGCTTTGGAGCGTATCGAACACTTCTAGTAATAACCCTTGCAGTTACACAGAGTCCCATAGCAAAGCCAGTCTCATTAAAGTTGAATATATCTTCTGGTAAGATACTATACTCAGATATAGCAGCTTGTACGCGGTCAAAATGCTCTTGTATAATCTTCGGATCTTCGCATTTAGCACGTTCATAATTATATTTCCTTGCGAATTTGGAATCAATCTCTGGACGGCGTTTAATCAAATTGGTTACCCAATTTTTTCCCACTTGTGGTTTGCTATGTTGTAAAAGAAGATAATTGACCATATCTCGTACGAGAGAGTGCCGGGGGGGTAATCCACGTCGATCTAAATCAAGAACCCATTTAACAAGCGAATCCTCCTTAGATTGAGTCAATTTATGGTGGTTGGCGCGTACAAGAGATCTTTGTTGAGTGCCGTTAAGCCTGTCTTGTAGTGTCATCTGGGGGATATTATAAATCCTTGCAGCTTGAGCCACACGTAGAATTCGGCCATTTTTTAGATCGGAAATTGCTAGCAAGATTCGTCCCTCTTGCTCCTCTAAATTTTTCTGTTATTTTTTGCGAATTGGTGGCATATTGACGTGTTGAGTAATATAGAATCAATATTGTGTACGCGTTCGGGAAAAAATGACGGTTCGCTTGGGGTGACGGCTCGCTTGTGAAATACGTTAATCCTTCCATGACAAATTTCTACTTATCGTCATACAGTATAGGTTTGGTCTGTAACATATACCGTTTCCCAGTCATTCGGGATCAGTCCTAAACCAAGCCGCTAATCTGTCGGATATTAGATTCGGAATAATTTTATATGGTTTGATCTTATAAAGGCTGCTGGAGTTGGTTTCCGGTGTTGAGGCTCACTGTAGGGATATTGCAGGTAACTATAGCTCCTTTCTAGTGTGAAAGGGTCAATCTTACGGCATTGCTGAGCTGAGCTGCGTACAATAAAGCACGCGTACACGAGAATATTTGACATGGAGAGAAAAAGAGAAGGAAACAAGCTCCCGAGCCGGCCACAGAGATCTATATAATCTCTGTGCGTGGCACCTTGCTCAATACAGTACCGCTATGCCGGTTCCCTTATTCGGCAACCCGTAGGGCTGCAGCCCTACGACGGGAATAGCTTCACTTTTGACCTGGTACGGGGCCGGGACGGAGGCGGCTCTGTCACATCTAGCATAGTCTCTGAACAACAACTTAATTTGTGGTTTTGGAAATCCTGCTGCTTTTTATCCAGAATCGTATCGAGGTTCTTTGTAATGAGGGTAGCTCTAAATGTTAGACTAGGGCCATTAAGAATAGCTAGTTATACGACCTCATGACCTCGTTAAGTCAACAGTGACTATATATATCTACCTGCTTCCATTGTGATATACACCATATAGCGAGGGGCAGTAACGAATTCTCAGATAGAATTACCAAACGAGTGGGACTAGGGTTAAGTGAGCAGTGAGAAACCAGTCATGCTCAGTGAGTGCTCACTAAGCAACAACACAATCATCAAGTTCTCTCACGTGATGACGCTGAGCAGCTCACTGAGGGTGAGTCCGGACTGAAATATCAGTACTGAGCTGGAGTATGAGCGGCCTCATAAAAGCGGCGGTAGTTGAAAAAGGAAAGGCTTACCTGGCAGGGAAAATCAAGTTCGTATAGCTTAGCTACCTAGGTACAACCACAAATTGGAAGCTAACAGAAAAGCGAAGTTATCTATATTGTTCGCATTGAATTCTTTGTTGACTGATGAGTAATGTGTCCAACCGGTAGTCGACTATACTATGTAATGAGACAGCTCATTGCTCACCTGGGCAGATTTCACAGCGACGATACTCTCAGACGTTTGATTTATAATACACATCATTTAAAGCGGGGACAAGAGGCGCTTCTGTGGCAATTCGATGTCGACATCGACATCGCGATATAGTGTCTTTTCTCAAAAGTATATAAGAGTCGAAGAATCTGTGTCTGCTCATCAATTTATTCCTTCTAATTCAGCATACGGATTGAAGTCATTGTACCTAGATTGTTAACCTGATTGTTGGCAGCCACCTGGTACAGAGGTGGGGCATCGATATTGTCGCGCAAATCTTCCTCCGGAATTCTTTCCGATCTTCGTTGTCTGCCAATCAACCCCTCCTAAGTGAATTAAGCCAACGAAATGGGCTCAATCAATGCTTCCAACGCCAAAGTCGTCAGAGCTGACGGCCTGAATTACTTCACCCCAGCCAACAATGCCGGAGTCGCTCTTAGTGAGGATGCCAGCTCTGTGCCTACGCTCTTCCGTCCGCTCAAAATACGTGACGTGACTCTCAAACACCGCATCGTCGTGTCGCCAATGTGCATGTACAGCGCGGAAGCAGACCCCAATTCACCTGCCTTTGGTGCTTTGACGGACTACCACATTGCGCATTTGGGTCATTTTGCGCTCAAAGGTGCTTCATTAATCATCATTGAAGCGCAAGCCGTACAACCCAATGGACGTATCTCACCCAACGATGCGGGGTTATGGAATCACGAGACAGCTTCCGCGCAATTCCTCGGTCTCAAGCGTGTAGTTGATTTTGCGCATGCCCAAGGCGCAAAAGTTGCAGTGCAATTGGCCCACGCAGGACGCAAAGCAAGCGTTATGCCACCTTGGGTCGCTGCTGAGCAAGGCGTGCGCAGTTTGAGGGCGGAGAGTCCACAATTCGGATGGCCTGAGAATGTTGTTGCGCCGACCGGTGGCCCGGATATGGTTTGGTCTGGGGGTGGTGCAGAGGATAAGCAGTATCATGTTCCGCGGACATTGTCAACCGAAGAAGTCAAGGAGGTTGTCAAGGCTTTTGCTGCGTCTGCTGCGACGGCGGTTAAGGCTGGTGTTGATGTTGTTGAGATCCATGGAGCGCATGGGTATCTGGTTCATCAGTTCTTGAGTCCCGTCACCAATAAGCGAACTGATGAGTATGGTGGTTCGTTTGAGAATAGAACACGCATTGTTCGAGAAATCGCAGCAGCGATTCGCGCCGTTATTCCATCTGGAGTCCCACTGTTTTTGCGAGTCAGTGCAACAGAATGGCTCGAGGGTACCGACGTTGCGAAAGAGTCTGGAACTTGGGACGCCGAATCCACTATCAAACTGGCCAAAGAACTCCCCAGCTTGGGTGTGGATCTGATTGATGTCAGCTCCGGTGCAAATCACAAAGATCAGAAAATTGATCCACATACATCGTACCAGATCGACCTCGCTGCGCGGGTACGCAAGGAGGTGCACGAGTCAGGAGTCCACAACCTATTAGTCGGTGCAGTTGGTTTAGTCACTACATCTTCACAGGCCAAGGATATCGTCCAGGGTGCAGATACATACCCCAGTATCGTCAAGGATGAAGCCCAGGCTGCCGAGTCTCTCGTCAGCGGCTCCCAGCCAAAGGCGGATGCTGTTTTTGTTGCACGCCAGTTCTTGCGTGATCCGGCATGGGTGCTTAATGTTGCCAAGGAGCTGGGTGTGAAGGTCTCTTTGCCGCATCAGTTCCACCGTGCTCTATGAGCGAGCTCGTCATAAGTTGGGTCGGTCGGGTCTTTGCTTAAACGTTTGGGACGTGTACTTGCTTCTTGCCGGGTCAATTAGACCATATAGATTAGATATAAGGATCAAGTCATCACTGTTGTGTCATGTATTAGCTGCTTTTTTGCTTGATACTGATGGATATATTCCTGACGTTGAACCATGCCTCTATTCCATAGCTCTTTAGAAGCCGGGAGACGGCCTCGACAAAGCAGAGATCAAATTCCTAGTAGCGGATACGGAAAATAATTTTCAAAATTCCAATATCCAATGGCTACAAATACTACGTTATCCGGGCTTAGAGATTACTTGAGAAAGATTGAGAGTGGAATCAGAAGTAACAATTGTGGATATCTATAAACTACTCTAGAAACAATGTCTTGATAAGAAGAGAAGAAAGAGTACATATGACATGAACACAGCCCAATCACACCACCAGTGGCGCAATCAAGACGATAGTAAAGTACATAGTGCCGATGCAACGAAAGTGTCATGCCGTCAAGGCATCCTTATGAACTCCTTTTGATATTTCATGTTGTCATATATCATATAGTCACTGACTTTATGAGGAGACGGGGCCGGAAGCCTGGCCGGGAGCATTGGTATCGAAGTTGTAGAGAGTCTCATCAACAATCTCCCAGGTGATATCAGCATGACCATCGGCACAAGCACTGCCACCAGTGATCTTATCGAGAACAGACAAGCTGAAGTCAAGACCAGGAGCACCCTGGGCATTCCAGGTAGTGGCATCGGGGGAGCCTTCGCCGCAGCGCTCACAACCATCACCAATGAAGAGGGGGAGGTCAGAAGCCTGACCGTTGACAGAGACGACGACCTTCTTTCCGCAGTAGAGGGAAGGGTCAGAGCGGAGCTGGGTGTTGTTCATGGCGACGATGTAGTTGGAGTTGATGTCGTTGAGGGTCAAGGCAGTCTCCTGGTTGCACATGACAGGACCCATGTTCTGGTATTCGAAGGATGTGCCGCAGGCGCTGACCTGCTCCATGTCGTAGTAGTAGGTACCGAAACCGGCACCGCTGAAGATGGACTGCTGACCGAGAGCACCAGCGAAGAGACCGGCGGTGGCGGCGATGAATTGAGCCTTCATTTTGATTGTAGTGGTGGTGCTGAAAGAAGGGAAGACAAATATGTCAAAGTAGACCTTGTTATTGGTAACGAAAGACTTGGAATTTCTTCCGAAGAAATGAAAGTACAAAAGATTGACTTTTGAAAAGAGAATGACTGTGTCAAGAGAGAATGACTTGAGTTGATGATCGAGAAAAAGAAACGACCTGATGCATGACTTCGAGGCCCCTTATATATTCGAATCCTGCCCTCATCTGACTCAGCACGAGAACCCAGTTCCATGGTTGATGACTTGTTCCTCGCCTCGTGAAATGCCTCATAGAATGTTCCCCCCTGGACAAAGATTCTGGGACCTCAGGGCCGTCAGGGCTTTGTCTCTGACATCCAATGACAGCGTGGGGAAAGACGGAGTGGCGATCCTCCACGAGGTTTTCGCTCAGGTCCCCGGTCTCCACACACACTTCTTTTCTTTGGGATAGCGGTAGTTATGCCATTTCCGGCGATTTGGGATAAATTCTAGACCGTCGACTGTCAGGGGAGGGTGCCATTCCCCCGCTCCAGCGAGCTCAGTATCCGATATTCCGGGTTCGTGGGTTTCCCAATGGTTCAACGAAGCTATTATAATGCGCTTTGATGCGTATGAGTTCACATTAGAGCTCTTATGTACATTTCAACGTCGTCTAGAAGATATCTTGCCCCTCGAGTCATGGATAAGACAGCCACTTCGGCACAGCGAGAAAAGCGGACGAACACGTGGAGACGAGGCGTTCAAAGCATTAATTCCGATTGGTATTCATCATCATAGGCAAGTACCAGAGCATTGACGAAGAACCAGAGGTATGTGCACGATTTCTGGGAGAATGGGCGTCCACGACGAATGGCAAGGCTCGGATTCCAGGAACTCGGGAACACGCTAGCGACTACTCTCCATCAACAAGGTGACGTACCAACTCTGGATGATTTCTGACATAAGCTCTCTTTGTCGTCTCTAGTGAAAGAGACGAACGATGGGGGGACAAAGATAACCGATAACCGATGACACCTGCCGGTAGTCGCTGCTTGTGGACCAAAAGTCTGGGTCTCGGAACCAGGCAACGTGTTTGACCCAGACTGTTTCTCTTTGTATTTGAATCCCATTGGTTCTTTGAGGTTGGAATAAGCTTACATCATGATCCAAGTTTTCGTGTCACATAAAAGTGCAGATGTAGATGGTGGAAGAAAACGGAGGAACGATAGAGTTGTGGAACGAGCGGGGAGTAATGCAACGGCTCAAGTGTCGATTGGTGGAGCCGCGGTGAGGCTTGGAAGTGTAAGCCACGCAATAATATGATTGGACAAACCGCTTGCTATGATCCCACTGGGCTTGGACTGAGCAATGCTATTGGACAACCTCAATTAAACTTTTCGATCACTTGGCTTGGCATCCACCGATTGATCCGGAGCCTTTGCCGGATGTATGTTTCCTGAGGCGTCGTGCACACATTTCTACCCACCATTCACATATACAGTCCTGCATATGGCGAGATATCCGATAAATCATAAGTTGACCTCGCCATCACGCTGAAAATTTCTATGCAGATTTTTCTCATGAAGATTTTTCTCGTCGCCTAAGCAGAAAAAAAAAACGACGTCATCTCAGTCAAACTCGAACACCATAAGCGGATCGCCACGAGTACCTGCCGTTGGAAAAACCTTTCATTGGCGGGAAGGCAAAGAGCAGCCATGCGAAGGCTCGCATCTCCTGATAATGAGTGCTAATTGAGGTTGAATAAGCCTTTGTTCATCTTATGTTCAATCGCCACACGGCTGAGTAGCCAGATCTTGTCACTTGATGGTACGATGGAATGTGAAAGAATCTAGAAAGGATGGCCTCTCGCAGCTGGTCACTTCTGGGAAAGCTTGTAGGGACATAATCATAGTGCTGAAGTTTATAACGTCAACCAGAGCGAGTACTTTGGGTGTATGCTGCCGATGAGGACAAGGATTTGTTGTTTCTGACGTCATGGGAATTTGCAACATGCTTGGCTTTGGGGGGAAGCTCTATAAATTATATCCTGAGGTGTTGGAGGATGGTTACATAGATTGCTACTTCTATAGAGATGATGTCGATGTAATGAGTTAAGAAATTGAGATTCTTGATAGCTTTGCCCTGCTTGGCCTGGATCAAATGTTGACCGTACTTTGACTAGCCCCAACTTTGATGGCACCAGTCATCTTGAATCGCTCTGATCTTGCAGTTTCTTGCGTTGGACAATGGTATCGCAAGAGATTTTGATTCAGATGATGAGACAGGGTTTTGAGATATTTAGTGTCTCCGGGCTAGAAGGATTAAACAAAGAAGTGAGTAAAAGTGTGCACCTATTTTGCAAAGAACTGTGTCCGGTCTATAGTTATCTTCTAGCGTGGATATTCACTAGTCAAACTTGTCGGAACAGGAATTCATATCGCGTCTTAATTACCGCTGCATGGGATGCAGCAACAAGGCTTCATCATCAATCCGAAGCTGCCGAATGGACCGGAGGCGATCGATCGATCGATAATACGCAGCAGGTAACATTGGCAATGCTGAACGAAGCTGAGGATGAGATCAGCATCATAAACTGAGAATGTGAGCGATTTCCATAATTCACACAGATTACGCAGATGATGGCAATTGCAATGATGAAAGCGTGCAGGGCTGGACTGCAGGCCAGTCGGATGCATTGGGTATACGAAATAGAGTGCCATAGAGTCATAACAAATAGCGTCAGCACAGCTATAGCTAGATTAGACGAAAACACACTTTAGTTGACATGTACTGCAGGAGTGTTTCGCGGGGTGACGAACAGACGATACCATCACAGATACCCAGACCAGCGCTGGCGGGAAAACCAAGTGCGATACGTCGAAGATGGGTGAGCTACAATCTTGAGAAACGAAAAACTCCGTTAGTCGGTGGCTACGACTCGCATGTATTTTCCTGAGTTTTGATCATAGTAGCAGACTGACCGTGATTTGTCCTCTGTGACAGTAACGTCACCCTGGGCGATATCGGACATGCGATATACAGCAACGTCGTTAGAGCGGTTGTTGGCGTATAGTACTGGATGTTGCCTCCGGAAGAGGGCAGGGGTATCCGCAATCAACATCCAAAATGGGGATATGCTGCTCAGCTTCAACCCCCATAAGGCTGTCTAGAGAACGGAGTTCTCCGCTACCTGGAAACGGTGGTAGTTCCAACTTATAAGAACGCTCTGCTTTTGCGGTGAGTTCGGGACAGTACACGGGGCTCCCTGTAAGAAACCTGAATCCATCAAGACGGTGATAATGACAGCATGTGCGAGGAGGAACGGGAACCCTAATAGGTTGAGACTGTGTGTCCACGAAAGGGACCGCCATACCGTAACAGTGGAGTACCGATTGGAAAATGGCCAGTAGCAATGAAAGTGAACAACCGGACCACGTAATAACCTACATGATGGCGATCAGTTCACATGCTCACCAGTATCAGAAGCTGTGTTCAAACCACCAAAAACACCATTTGGAGACCGTGCTGTGAATCAGACATTGGGAACCTGAGAACGAATGACACCAAAATCCCTATGCCCATATTCTATCAGCGTCCGGGGCAGGCTGAGATTATGAATAGGCGGCATCGAGCAGCCATTTCAGCGCTAGGAAAAGAGTCTAGCTACTGAAGTCCTCGGCCGTCAATGGAGCGAGGAATGTGATGTCCATCTGCTGTTTTCTCGAGCCTACCATTTTCAGAGTGCTAAATACTAGCTACCAAATATGTACCTGGTATTAGTCAATGGCTACCTTGGTATGTGCGATGTACTGCAATGCTGAATACTGGATGCGGTAATGATATGTCATCAGATCTGTTCAGTGATCGCAATCGTCTGTGGCTTGGTCTATACCCTCATCCCATTTAGCCGATTTCCCACATAAATAGGTGAACGGTCGAGAGGGAATTTGATTGTGAACCTATAGTGACATCCATCTAAACGATACCGCTCGATAAACCGTTGAAAGTCGCGCAAACTGCTCCTATAAATATCCTTCATCGACTACGACCCCGGCGTGTTTGGAGTAGCTGCTCAACCCAGGCGTCTCCAGGTTTGATCCTTAAGCATGGATCACCGGTGTCTCAGCACATCTAAGTAGACACGGATGAGATAGTTCCGGCGTTGAAAGGCCGACAACAACCTCTATCCGCAATCCAAGGCGAATTATGGACAGAGTATCACAGCCACTAATCAGCTGGGCAGCATTAATGCGCTTGAGCAAACACACCAGCTTGTCATTCCGATACATAATCACTCTATGTAGGACCGAAGCCGGCGGTCATGATTAGGATACGTGCCGCATGGCGGCATAGGTGCCTGCGGGACTGGCTAAATATTTCGCGCTTTGCTGCTTAAGATACGAAGAGACAAGAATCAACAGCCGAGACACAATTCTTGGTATTATTAAATATAGTAGTGCCTCGGAGATAGAAATAGAGGTGGTCACTTACATATCCCCTTTGCTGGGAGAGGTCGGGGTTAACGAAGCCATCCATTCATCCGCTGTATTAGTGCTATCATTACATTGAACTCGTATTTCTCAATTCCCAAAGGGCTTCTGACCCAAAACAACGGTGCTGCATTGCTCAGAATCGTACTTAATAAGGCACCTGGAAGGTATACTCACTGTTCTTGATAAGCACGGATTTTGGGATCACGCAACCCTTTTCTCATCTCCAATAGATAGAGCTCGACCTCAGCCCGACTCCACTATAAGGCTCATCAGCTCAGTCTGACCCCTATATATTTTTCAGCTGGTTAACGCATACTCCAAGAATATTTGTCAATAGCATCATGGACCATCCCTCGATTCCTTCCTCCCATTGCAGTCTGTTATATCGGCCTAGCTCTTTCAAATGACGGTCCTTGGCCCAAGGCCCGATAGGAGCTTTGAACCGATGTTCAACGACGTTTTGGAATCCAGCGGCGATCATCTTGTCTTTTGCTTCATCGACAATTCTCAGTGTTTTCCCGAATGCGTCACCTGCCTTGAGGGAAACCTTTCCCCATTCTTCGAATATGGTACCATCCGTACTACCATCATCGGATTTGGGAACAACCGACTGCTCCACTTGCTCAATATAACCACCTGGTTTTAAATGTCTACCAAAAGGCTCATTCCTCAGTCCCGCAATCTTTTGATAAGGTCACACCTACCTAAAAGCCTGTTCGTAGAACTTTCCCCAGTCCGCAACACATCCATATAGACCACGCACGTGGATGAAATCAAAATCATCGGGCGAATAAACCCACTCCTCACAACAGTCATCGATTTCAAATTGAACATTTGGCGGCACCAAACTTGGCTGAATTGGGGAGAGATCGGTTCCGATTACTTTTGCAGACGGATGCTGCTCCGCAAAGTCACTATGCCATAAAATTAGGAAAGGTAACAAACTCAAAAATGGTTGGGGTTGAACATCGCCCATATGCCCGTTCCTGTCCCAATATCTAACGCCTTCTATATCGAGTTTGAGCTCTCAACTAAAAGCAATCAATTGGTTCAAGAGCACTCACTTGAATAGTCTCCGATATGGGTGCCAAGTATAATTTTCCGCGAAGCATGAGAGTGTACAAATGATGACTGGAGCTTCGGTGTTACTTATTGGTAACTTTACATCAATGTGTAGATGCATCTTACGTTAAATCAGTGTGGTCCATGGCGCGCTCGTCATTTGGACCCCTATCGAGATCTCAGTTGGTGCCACTTTTAACAGTTCTCTATCGTATCTCGTACCAATACGCGCCAGAGTGATATGCATGGTATCGGCGTCCATTCTCATAACGGTAATTCATGATACTACTGCGAAGTGAGGTCAATTCCCTACCCAAGAGGAAGACATAAGGGTTAGTAAATCAGCCCAGATTGAAACGTCCAGGTCTGAGCATACGAATCGACATTTTCGCTATAGGCCGAATCCGATTCCGAATCCTGGTGAAATTTTTAGCGTAGTTCTTGTTGACCACTGCACCAAAACAGTCCAGGTCTCCTAATTCCGCCAACAGTTCCCATGGACGCTAGAACTAGTAAAACTTACCACCGCGATATAGGTATGATCAGCCATCGTTGGTGGCCACTATGTCCCCAGCAATAAATGTAATGATGAACACTTGAAAAGGCACATTTTGGGCAACAGCAATGGGACTCTTGGGGTTATATGTTGGCGTGAACAGACTAGGACACGGCCCGCCTCGGAATCCACGAAAGCTTTCCGCAGCAAATCATTTCATTCAGATTCCCAAAGTCATCCACAGTCCGATCGCAGCAGCGCAGCAGCGCGAATCAAATTACGCCATCTGGTCGCCATGGGGGGGTGCATGCTGAATCCTAATGTCTAAATGGCGAGATGGCCCATCCCGCCTGATAACACCCCTGCGCAATTGCTTATATGTAATATGTATAACCAGTCCTTTCCCAGTTCCTTCGGATGTTTGGTTTCCTTGACGGTTATTGTCGTGTCTAAATAAATTGACACATCAACGACATAGATACAGCTGGATTGGTGGCTCATAAGTAACCCTACACACAACATGCCTAGTATTGACGAGCTCCACACCGGGAATATTTTATGGCTGATTGCAGCTGCATATGTTGGTTACATCGCATATCACTTGTTCTACAATCTCTTTTGGCATCCATTGGCTTCCTTTCGTGGTCCAACCATTGCAGCAGTTACGCCTCTTTACAAGGCGTATATCGACCTTGTTGCCAAATCGTCTTTCGTGCATACTCTAGAGAAGTTGCATGCGCAATACGGTAAGAAACTGTCAATCGCCTGGCGAAATCGATTCTGCTGACGCATAGTCGTAGGCGACATTGTTCGTGTTGGTCCTAACGAGGTACGTATTCTCTGATCTCGAATTACACGGCACACGGACTGAAATGGATGGAACAGATCCATTTTAGTTCGCCCTCAGCTTACCTGGAAATCTACAATGCATCCAACAAATGGGACAAAGAAAAAAGCTTATATCACAGTTTCGGCGAGGATCGTTCATCATTTGGCTTTCTGACATACAATGAGGCCAAGGAAAGAAGAGATGTATTATTAAAGTTGTTTTCGAAAAGGGCGATCGCAGATGTTCAGGGGCTTGTTTTAGAAAAGGTAATTCGGCTTTTCAATGCATCCGTCCCTAACTATATCCGTCGTCTTAAGTAACATCATGCAAGGTGACAAAGTTGTGTGATTCGTTCGAAAAACTGGGTTCCAAACCCGCAGATCTTTTTTACGCGTATCGATGCATGGCTGTGGATGTTATTACCTGTGATTTCCCCCCCCCCCCGTCCGCTGATTCATAAAGATAAAGGTCTCTGACAAAACCTTTGGAGAGAAGATCTATGTTTTGGGAATGATATCGACGCTATTGGTGCATGTGACTACGAGGCACCAATAGTGAAGGCCATGGATTCGTCTCTCCCAGTCTTTGTTGGCTTTAAACACTCGCGCCTCTTAAAAGGGTCAATTATGAATTGTCCTCCGAAGTTGTCCAAGATCGTCAGCCCAGCTACTTCGGGACTTGTGGACTTGCAACAGGTTTGTTTTCATGAATGGACGAGCCGATTTTGCGACGGTTTATTGACACCCTCTCCAGCTCCTTAAAGGTCAAATAAATGATTTGACCAAAGATCCCAAAAATTTACAGAATCTACCACACTCAACAACTATATACCACCAGCTGCTTCGTCCAGATGCATACCGTAGTGGAACTGTTCCCAGTGCAGGAAGTCTCTACGAGGAATCACAAGCTCTGCTATTTGGGGGTGCCGATACAACCGGAGCAACCCTTATGCATGGATCTTTCTACATATTGACGATGCCAACAGTATATGCAAAGTTGAAAGCAGAGCTATTGTCTGCTTGGCCTGCTTTAGATGATATTCCCAGCCTATCCGAGTTGGAAAAGCTTCCGTACTTGGTAATGCCCTCTTCCCGGCCAATTTTTTATGGCATTTCAACATGCTAACATCTCTTGATTCATAGACTGCTGTTATCAAAGAATCTCTCAGGATGAGCCCTGGAGTTGCGTCGCCGCTTCCACGTGTGGTGCCATCTTCAGGTGCAACTATACACGAGACTTTCATCCCTGGTGGTGTAAGATAAAACAAAGCCACTTACCACTCCAATCAAATAGCTGGTTATTTACCATTTCTAGGTCGTCGTTGAAATGAGTAGTCACTTTGTACACCGCAACGAAACCATATTCCCCAATCCAGATGAGTTCAATCCCGACAGATGGCTTGAATCTAGGGGAACGGACCTCGACAAATGGCTTGTTGCATTTTCAAAAGGTCCACGAAGATGTCTTGGTTCAAAGTAAGTTATGCAGTATCGCTAATTAAACTTTGACTCGGGTTAGACAATGAGATTTTCTAATCTTTTGCCCACCTTTTGCAGCCTTGCTTGGGCAGAGCTTTATCTCTGTTTTGCGCACGTTTTCCGAAAGTTTACGGTTGAGGTTGGCCCTTCTAGGTATGTCCTTATGTGAAAGTCGCTTTACATGAGACATCTAACATTTGATTCCATAGCCCCAAAAAGCTTGAATGGCGTGATTGTTTCTTGCCGGAGTACCGCGGACCACATCTGAAAGCAATCTTGACCAAAGCAGCGTCTTGATTCATTTCGTACCGTATGCAGAAGGGTGAATGGTATACAGATCAAGCTTTCCCTAGGAAGCTGTGGTGAGATTCTCTGTAACTGGAAATATAATTGATCTAACCTAGTCTTAGTTTGGGAAAGAAATTGACATCACAACTTTCATCACTTCAAGTTAATTCCACGATTTCTATGCAAAAGAGAACAACTAGAAATTGCAAGCAACAAACACAGATACATTGACTATCAGCAGTCAATATTGAGTTTCGGATCCAAACTGTGTTATGTGAACTCTAAATTAGCAAACAAATTCTCAAATGATTTAAGTCGTGCCATCCTAATGATAATCTGAGTGTTTAATAGCGGACATCCCGATTGCAAGGTCCACAAAACAGTCATGATATGTAACTGTTGAAAATTGTACAGTTAGTGTCCCAGTTCTTGCTCAGGATAGGAGATGCTGGAACGGGATATCTTCGGATTGTCGCATTTGCTCGTCTAGTAAGATGACCTGTTTAAAGTGAAGCTAGAGAATCTAGCCCAGTCAATTTTCATCATTACCCAGTCTTAGTTGTTTCCAGAGTGCCAGTCCACAAACTGGTGGAAACTGGAAAAGTCCCCGATAAATATAACAACAGGAAGTCCACCAAAGAAATCTATTAAGTTTCTTTACAAGGACTTCGCTATTGTGCAGCAATTATTAATCACATTAATCACTATAAAATCTACCATACTCACCTCACCCACAAATATAATAGTTCTACAGAACCAGAGATTTCTCACTCAAGTAGTTACCACTATCCCTTACGAGCAGTCAATTGGGATCTCCGGGGATATATGGTACATATTTCCACTAATATTATCTACTACCACACTTGTCAGAGCTATCAAGATTACTTCATACTTCTTCCAGCAAGGTCCATTCCATGCATAATAGCTCAGATGATCTACTTCTTACCAGTACCTCCTTCTCCTCCCACGTAGAGCAGAGTCTGCTTTCATCACGTTAGATCATAGGGATAATAAGCCCGTTGCAGAGCATCAGATAGTATCCATTGCACAAGCAATTTTTATTGTTAATTCAGTAGGATTTGTTCAACAACCAGAGATGTAAGAGGAGCCCTAATAATATTTTCATCAATATGAATTCATTTAATTCCAGCAATACGAATAACTTCTAAAATAATTAAAATAGGAAATAGAACACCATCTTCTATCTCAGCATTGCAATCATCTAGCAAAAGACAAAAATTAGGATAGCCATCAACCATATCAGTTTGACTGTCCAAACTAGACAGATTTTTCAAGCAGAAGGTCCAGGCTTGCAAGGTAGATTGCAATAAGAAAGTAAGTCTTAATTGTAGATTCCCCGCAGTATGAGATACATCAAGGTGTTTAATACATAGCAAATTACAGGATTGCGATATGGCAGAAGCAATGGTTGGAATACGTGTGACAGCCCTTTCGGCTCGTGGCTAGGTGGTGGAGGGTTGACAGCGTGGTTGGCCATGTGACGGAGCTTCCCGTCATGAAGCTATAGCCAGATAGGGCTACAACCCTAGCAACCGCTACATCGGGAACTGCCTTCCTGGCGGTACTGTATTAGTAAAGGGTATTCGCACACAGAGCATACAAAGGAGCTCTCAGCGGGCGGATTTTGACTTCTTCTTCTTCTTTCCTTCTCCATGCTTGATATTGCCTGTAGACCCGGTGCACCTAGTTAGCGAGATAGTCTCAATATCAGGTTTTGACCACTGTCACATACGTAAGAAGCGCTTCTCGCTGCCATATTGAAGAGATTAAAAGAAAGCTCCAATCAATGATTTGGCACTGAAGGCCTCATTTTGAGGAAGAAGGTGTTCTAGATTATCTTCATCATCAGAATAGAAATTCTCTTAGTGAAGAGAGCTCAGTCCGTGTTCGAATGAGTCACTTAACGTTTTATGAGCTGCTTAACACAACTTAGCATCTACTTGACAGTCCTCCTTTCATTTTTATAACAAGCCAATACTTCAGGCAAATTCTTAGTTATATGGTGGAAGGGTTCTAGTATCGAATTGCTAAACATTATTATATAGATTACATTAAGTTACATATCAAACGAAAAGATCAACTAGTTTATCCCATAGTACGAACAAACCTAGGAGAATTTCAGCTAGATCATTCATAATAGCTTCCATTTCTGGATGTCCACCTCAGATAGCATCTTCAGCAGTTTAAAATTCAGTAAGCAGGCCAGTAAAGGTGACAGTAACAATCTAGGCCATAGTCTATACTAGTTGCTGGACATGTATTTCATATCTTAGATACGCAGGATCATTGGAGGATGAACTGCATGCGCTTTTTATCTGGACCAGCATGCAGTATTCAAAGAAGGAGAGGTCTGCCAAATGAGAACCCCTCCATTTATAGTTATCAAAGATACTGCCAGAATTACTTAACTAGACGCGCGCTGCGCGCGCGGTGCCCTGAAACAAATAGTAAAGAGGATGAGCACATACTGGTACAATGAGCCATATTGAGAAATTAATATGTGCATACAGTCGCCTGCAAAATCGCGTTCCCTTCCGCTCGTACGAGCAAATGTTCTAGCAAGAGCCCTAGCAAGAGCTAAACTTAGCATAGCCCATAATATGACGCTCTATATATCGTCTGTGTGGAAAAGTAAGATTGGTAAAGAATAATATTTTCAAAGTACCTATACCTACGTTAGACTGCTGTAGCCAGACTCAAGTCCTACTGCCAAGGCTGAAGGGCTTACTATATAAACATCATTTATCCCATGCCCTCCTTTTGTAAAGATATTTGAAATATACGAGAGAAGTTAGAATGATAGAATCTGTGAATATAGGATGTGGCTAGGTCAAAGTATTGGAAATTTTAAGCAGCTTGACCACCGCCTTATGTCCATTTTCTGCAGCCCATAACAGCGGTGTCCGATCATCCTCATCTTTAGAATCCGGGTCAACTTCATCCTTGTTGAGCAGCAGCTCAACCACCGCCTTATGCCCATTTCTTGCAGCCCATAATAGTGGTGTCCGACGATATTCGTCCTTAGCATCTGGGTCAATTCCATCCTTGTTGAGCAGCAGCTTGACCACTGCCTCATGCCCATTTTCTGCAGCCCATGACAGCGGTGTCTGACTATATCTATCTTTAGAATCTGGGTTAACTCCATCCTTGTTGAGCAGCAGCTTGACCACTGCCTTATGCCTATTTTCTGCAGCCTATGACAGCGGCGTCTGACTATCTCCATCCTTGGAGTCTGGAGCATGCTGCCTCTCGAGTAAGTCTATCATCAATTCCACCAATCCAAAGTATACTGCTACATGCACTCCTTTCATCTGGCTTGGAACTCTCTGACTATATCCCAAGAAGTCTCTTGACGCCATTATAGCTTGGCTACATGTAGATATCTTAGCCTCACTCTTAATAAGGTCTAAAATCAACTTTCTGTTCTCAATCGAAGATACACGGGCATAGTGTCCCCAGTGTTGTGCAGTATAACCATAAAGATGATTAGACTCTAACCGCTTTTCAAATTCATCGTCTGTTTGACAAAACCCGCTGTCAAAGACACTGAATGAGAGGTATATCAGGCAAGTTATGGTAATCTTGGTCTCTGTATCCCTAAACCACATCCCCTATGTCTTTTTAAAGTATTCCTTAGTTGTATAGTGGACCAAGCAGATAATATTGCTTTCTTCATCGACCGCTACTAATCCCGCACACACGGAAATCATATCTTCTATCTCTAGAAGATTCTTTATGTCCAGTTCAGATGTACCAAATTCTATAGCAAGTGCATGTCAAAGCTCTGATATGGTTAGATATCTCTTAGCATAGGTAATCTATAATAGAACCTTCTCTGCAAACTTATAGAAGCCTAATTTCTGACCCTTGATCCTCTCCATTGCCTGTTCATATGCCTATAACAGTAAGTTTAGTTCCTTATCTTCATCTAATGCTAGCTTATATCTTTAGAATTGCTTTAGTGAAAGCTCAACAGCTTTTATTATCAACTTATCATCAAGAGAGTCTAGGTAGAGTTGGGCTAGCAGAAACCTATTTGGGTTTAATAAGAATATTTGCTTTCAGGTGAAACAAACACCTACATGCTATCAACAGCCTATATCACTGCAGCCTTGATTTCCTCTTGAAGGTCTTGATTGCATCCCACAAATGCTAGCAGTTTAAACATATTGCTATCTAAATATCTTTCTACATCCTTATTACTAGTATAGATTTCCAGGTTTATATTATCCTTAAACTTGTTTGTGATATCATTAATAAATCTTGAAGTAGCAAAGATACTTACTCCACTCTTGACCTGAACAGTAAAAAGTTCAGATAGGAATCACGATTAGTAGCCATTAGATGCTTAACATTTATCAAGTGCGTCAATAACAATGAAAACTCATGAATACATAGCAATCACAGAATACATAGTTCTAGTGATTTCATCAAATATTGGTTGTATCCTTTCCCTTAAATGGACGTCATAGAGAGCTCTCACACTCTTAGGCATAGATAGCAGTTGCTGGACTAATTACTTTAAAAGACTTAGGAGTAAACCATCAGCTATTTACTCATCCTGACGCTTGAAGTTACAATAAATATATACAATTCCAGTTGTAGCGTTAGTATGAAATAACTTATGCAGATAGTTAACCATAATTATAGTAATAATCATCTTCCCCACCCCTAGAATGCCTAGACAGAACAACGTCTACTTGCTGGTTTTTAGCCAATCCTTGTACTGTGCCAAGACCAGTAACTATTAGCCAGTCCCTGATTGTCGCTTCCTGATGTAGTCATTCTGCTGTGGACCATAGTTAATTAGCATGAGCCACTCTAGGATATTCTTCTCCTCTTGACTATAATGATAATGGATAATCTTATCAGTCTTTCTAGTAATGCCTAAAACTCCTTCTTAGATGCCTGCTAGTACTATAACTTATTAGTAACTTCAAGATAGTTGTTATTTAGTAGTTTAGTTCTAATGGGGGATACTATAGTGCTAAGGACTCATTCAGTGTATTAGAAACCTATGATTAAAGATTGCATTTTGTCTTCTATCCTTTGCAATAGGCTATCATAGGACAAATGAACTGGTGGAGGAAGAGGAGTTGTTCTACGTACGGCTTTCCATTTTCCCCTCCCATGGCGACAACACAGCCACCTTTCTAGGCTTCAGAATATGAAGGAGCTCCCTTACATATGCTGCAGCCGTCAGTGCTGCATACTTGTGCCACTCATCATTTTTGTGTGAATCCAAATAATCACAGATCCTCTGAATTACCAGACAAGGGAAGTTATTCATCAAGCCACCGGCTTCCATCTCAAAACACAGGACGTTTAGTTCCGGATCATTGGCATACTGGTCCCTTTCCGTGGCATTTTTCATTACCGAATTGGCGGATGCAATGGTCCCATAGTGGACAGTAACTTCTCAATTGCTTTTACGCGGTGGACGCTCTTCTAATCTATTAGCCTCGCAGTTCACACAATTCTTTCCACCTTTATACTCATAGTCGGCGCAATACAATCAATTATCAGCAGGGCGTTAGTAGACAGGCATATCATCCATCAATTTCAAATATTCAGCGATTTTGTCTAGCTTCCTAGGGTCATTATAACGCCATCGTATCTCAGGAATAGCCCCGAGAAGCACCTCTAGAGGAGCATTTAGCTGGCCTATTTGCTAAAACCAACTATCCGACAACCTTTTCCTGAAATTGTATTGTATAACACCTCCAAGCTTGCCCTAGGGTACACTGACAACAACATCACTAAGGCAGATGTCTCTCTCCCACGTCAGTGCACCTCCTCTAATTCCTACCATCAAGGCAAACCTCAAGTTAGGAAACAATCAGACCATGTCTCGGGCAACTCTAGCAGCAGAGCTAGTGCCATATCAGCTATCTGGCAAGCATCCAATGACTATATTATATCCACTAACACTGCCAAACACGTAGATGTTATTATCATTTATCTCACTCGTCTCTAGCCCATCAAATTCATTATCAAGCATTCAACACACTGCCTCATACTCTTCTTGCAAGGCACATATCCAACCAATTGTGTAATCTTCGATAGCCAGTTCTAACATAGGAAATATATGGGAAATACAGGAGCGCTTAAAGTATGGCCCCTTGGTTTCAGAGAGAAGCTTCATCAATGGAATAGCAGTGTTGAAGGCTGTTAAGTTAGAATCAAGTAACTAGATCTGTGAGCACAAGATCCACCTTGAGATTTTAATAGTGATTAGTCAGTCCTGATTGGTTATATGTACTTTTTAATAAAACTCCATATAAAGCTCCATAGCCAGAAGTTGCTTTAACAAAGTAAGAAGCTTAGGAGTATGAGAAGTGGGCATCACTGAAAAGTGGGATATTTTAGCATTTTCTAGTCAGCCTTGCAGGCTAACTCGAGCAGGGTTGTTGGGCTTGGTTATAGTAGCATAAAATAATTAGAGTTATATAGAATGGCGCCAAGACTCGCTCTATCAAAATCAAGTGCTATAATAAAGAAGTATTAGATTTACTACAAGGGGTGCGCTTCGCGCGCAGCCAGTCCTGAAACAGTGAATGTATATTAGAAAATAAGAGTCTGCCATAAGATGAACAAGTTCCCTTCTATATAAGAATAGATATGCAGCGCTCATAGTAAGTAATGGATAACCATATATGGGAAGGAGATTAGATGGGTAGATGTGTAAGTTGACAAGCTGAATACTGAGCAGGGTGAATACTCGACAAAAAGCATATCTACTGGCCACAATTTCGACATGATGCTGGGTGTAGTATAATAACAATGCAAGATCGCCAAAGCCATTGTTGAAATTATTTGTAGAATACTGGAATTATAGTATAGTTATTCACTTAGAAGAAAACTTAGCTGGTCTGTGCGATTGATATATCATATATAGGCATGGAGGATAAGTAAGTCGGTATTTGCTGGCTATTGGGAGTAAGGAAAGCACTGGAGATGGAGAGGAGTGGACGGTGGCTATATGAGAAGATGCGTGGTAGCATAGAGATGCATTAGTCAGCATGAGAAGCATGGCAATAACTTATGATCAATAGCAGAGTGAGGGAGCACATATGCAAGCCAAGAGCGATGTTATAGAAACTAATGCGAAAGGGTATGGAAAATCGCGAATGAAAGAGAAGAAACAAGCAGCCAATCAGTAAGGTTCGTGTGCAGAAGGAGGGTGGTGAATTCGCTGCAACTTTTTGCGGGAGGGTCGTGGCCGATGGTACCCTTTCAACTCAACTTCATTTCGTTTCAGGGCAAAAATACATAGTAGTGCAAGTCCTGGGCTCGAAGCAGTTAATCAGGGGATAGAAACGTGCACAGCCTGCATACAAAACGATATGCCAAGCGTCGCTAGGATCGATAAATCAAAATATATGATGTGGCAGCGGTGGAGCGGCTACGATAAAATAACCCGAAACTGTCCCACCAATAAGTCACGAAGGATGATCCTCCTGACCTGTCAAGGCACGCGATTACAGTGTTGCGTTCTCGCATGAACATACGATGAGTTCGTTTCTACAAATCAAGGAATTTTGGAGATTTCCTTACACAGGTATAGATTTCGATCCCCATAATTATACAGACGGTCGGTGGGTTCGAAATGACCAGAACGAGCGAGAGAGGCGTTACATTGGATTCAACTTCGATACTCTTTGCGGCTTGAGCTATGTCCCGGAGCTGGCTCAATTTCAAATTGCGAAAAGATAGAAGGAGGATTAAACCGAGTCTTCGTTTTTACTTTACATAATTCCAAACGCATCGTGGCAAGGCTTCCATTTACCCTAGCTGGGCCATCAAAACTTACGACGTCATCTGAAGTTGCTACGATAAAATACTATGAGTTAGGATCATATATCGTCCTGATATTTTGAATGATGACTGATTCACACACAGTACAGTCTAAGACGAGTGTCCCGATCCCAACAATCCTCGACTGGAGTAATGATCCCTCGAATTCCATAGGAAGCGAATATATTATCATGGAACATGTCGAAGGAGTTCAGCTATACAAAAAAAGGCTAGGGATGGCTGGCGATGAACGGGTAAGGTGTACAGATGCAATCTACTGGAAGCTCAAAGAGATAGTAGACTTGAAATTCCCCGTGTTTGGCAGCGTGAATTTTGAAGTGAACCTGCAATCTGGTTGCAAAAGAATCTTACTGGGCGGTGGATCTTGTATTGGGCCACATTGCGGATCTAGATATTGGGATTGCAATACTAGTGAACCAAGATATTACTATAATACCCAGCCGAATCAGGGACCGTGTAGGTTGGCAAGGACATTGCTTGCTTTTAGTAAGATTGCTTATATTACGAGGGACTACTCCTGATCAATATTGCGATCGCCTTGTTGATGCTGGTCTTTCTAGGATCCCTCCTGAGCATTCCTTCGCGGAGAAACGGCCCTTTTACCATGGTTCTGTTCAAGCGCATTTGGATATTCTGGAGCGCTGCTGGTCCGTACTGAAGGAAATGTGCACAGAGCCTAGAATTTAAGCAGCAGTCACACCAACCTTGTTCCATCCTGATTTACACAAACAGAATATATTTGTGTCAGAAACCGACTTGTCAAAAATTACAGGCATTATTGATTGGTAGTCGACCAGCATTGAACCCGCATCTTGGTATGCGGATGACGTGCCAGATTTTGCAGTCCCTGATGATTCTGATAACAATCTCTGCGCAAAAGTATTTGATGCTTGCACTCGCTTCTTCACCTTAAAACTTTCTGGTCCTAGATTAATGGATGATAATCTTTTCCGGCCATTTCTCTATAGCTATAGAACGTGGAAAGACGGCGCTGTTGCCCTACGGCATGAGCTGATTGAGACGACTAGAAAGTGGAAAGAATTAGGTTTTGTTGGCCAGGGTCCGTATTCTCTCCCTTTGCCAAACGGGTTATTGAAACATGAAAAGGAGTACAAGTTATTTGTAGCAGCGCAAGAATTGAGACACGACCTATCGAGCCTGCTTAATACTGCGACGGATGGATGGGTTCCCAAAGAAAATTGAGAAGCGACTGAGTTAGCCCACAGGGAGATTTTTAATGGCATGCTGACTGCTTTGTTAACAAACAAAGACCCGGAAAATGAAGAGCCAGTAAAGGACGAAGCAACCCTTAGATAAATATGGCCTTTTGACCTTACGTCTTGATACGTGGTGGTTTGGGTCGTGGGGAGCTCTCATTCCTGGGCTCTGTGATTGGGTCTGTCAATTGAACAAAATGAGCGCTAGGTTATCTAATACTGAGGCGAGCGAAGGATTGGTTAGAACCATGCAGCTATAGGAGGGTCACGAAATTCTTAAAATAGGCCATAGTTTATATCCCATCAATTTAGCTGCGCTTTTCTTATTCCTCATATGTCTTAACTTTGTAGGGGCCTGGCCGGCAAAATCAATATCATTTGAAATCATCGGTCTCCAGAAATGGTCTATCCAAGCAAACTGTTAAGAATAGCCGTGTATTTAAGCTCAGTTCGAACCTCAAGGCAGTATCGGTATCGATACTAACTACAGGAGCACTAACCAGGAGGGGCCAAGATAACCCGAACGTAGCGTCGAAGCCAACCAAGATGGACTCGGATAAAGTTATTTTTTGCTAGCCACCGTGTTGTTATCGAGAGCTAGCCGAGACATAAATTCAGCATTGGATTCCTCTAAGTAGTGGTGAAAAACATTGTCTGTGGATGAGGGTTCATCTGGGATATTTGACTCCAGGTCATCCCTGGTATTGCCCTGCAGACCCTAGGAAATAATAGATTTGAGGTATTGTCTCACTCGTGGGGTGAGTTCATCATTGTGAAGGCGATCCCGCAATGTGCGGAAGTCCAAGTTGCCTCGAGCCCATATTAGTGCATGCATGTATAGCATCCCTCTGCTGTTAGTCTCTATGACACTGCAATGATTCTAACATCACCCAGGATGCTGACCTCGCCCCTAATGGAAGCAATGAAGTCATGAAGCATAGACTAAGAGACATAATAGACGAACTGCGCAACAGCGATGGGGGTAGAGGTTGCTACAACTTCATGAATTGCGCCGCTTGCGGACGATAAGGCGTCGTCTGAGGAATGCATCCCAGCAAGGACCAATACCAGAGGATGACGCAGGTCTGAAGGATTGATCATAAGCTAAAAGGTGGGTATTCCATGCTGTATAATTAGTCCTCGTATCTCTGCGCATATCAGAAGCTTTTACGCAAAGGAACCCGGGACACTCATTCCAATCGTTATTAGATTGCGCTGTAAGTACTGAATAGCTAGATCGTCAATAGGTTGACCATCTGATAAGGCCTTGGCTGCATTCTGTATCTATTCGAGGGTTGAATCGGCCATATTATTAGTGGTAGTGGTCCAGCGTTGACATTTGATAAGCATCTTGTTACTAAGAAAGGAGTGTCAAAGTTATATCACATCATATATCAAGTACATGAACGTCTTATAGCGGGCATACCTACAGTGGTAAAGAACGAGGAATATGGCATATTAGCTATTCTTGCTGACGAGATGAGTAACAAGATCTTTGCAGCGGTTTGGTAATCTCTAAACGTGTCTATCCTATGTCGTCCTTCACCCACCACATTATCACATCGAATGAACACATAGCTTAGTTATGTACACGAATCGCTTCTCTCTATATTTGTCCCCATATTATAACCAGCTCAAACATCCTACCGCCAAATAATAAAAGGTTGGATCATTCTTTATTTCTACGCAAGACTTTCCAGGGTTAAGAGTAATTCGGCAAGTGTAGTGCCAAGAACACACCCAGTGTCGTATGTAGATGGAAGGACAGTTTGTGGCCCGGTTTGATTTTTGTATCCGAGTTGTAGTAGAGTCGCTTCCAGCGAGTTATATTGTGGGAAGCCGTATCTGGATCCATCATATAAGCTTCTAGACTTCCCATTCACACGAGAAAGTTACTTACGTCGTCAAACCATTCTCCGGATCAGTAGCAAATGCAACCCACGCTTTCCTCAAATAGTCTGCAATTGCAGTCTCTTCCTGCGTCCTCGCAACAATATGCTCAATATCCTTATCCGTGTTGAAAATAATGGGAACCTCACTTCCATGCCAAGCTCCGGAATCCGGGGAATTCGTCAGTCTCAAATTCGGAAACTCGCCGAAATACCTGTATCTCCATGTCGGAACGTTCTTGCTCACAGAGGCTTCAGCTCGGTAACCGCTGGGACATGTAAAAATGACAAAGTTGAGATAATCCCATTGAGCCTCTGTAAATGTAACATTTTGGGTGTCAAAGATCGGACGGTACATGCCTACTTCGTTGTTGTTGCTTCCCAGAAAAAGTGGTCTTTTGATAAAGTTTCCTGCAGCTGAGCGAGTGACATAGTCGCTGAAGACGGTGATGTTATCGATGGTTGGGCCGAATAGGCCCGTTGCCCCTGCGATACCCGTGCTGACTGGGATGGCATCTTGAATATCCTGCCAATCCTTGGATCGCATGCAACTGAGTACCGTGTTGGGGTTGGAAGTCGCGTCTCCGCATCCGAGAGTGGCAGTGACATTGTGCCACCTCGAGGCCGATGTGGTCTTGTCAGCTTGAGCTCCTGGTAAGTATACGTTGCCAGACTCGGCTATAAAGCCTGCCACGATTGGATCAGATGTCCAGGCATAGGTGTAATAGTCGACTGATTCTCCACCGGCTGACTGTCCGAAGATTGTGATGCGATCGGGGTCTCCGCCAAAGGCTGCGATGTTATCCCGTACCCATTCTATTGCAAGACGCTGATCGAGCAATCCGAGATTGTTTCTTATATTTGGGTCTCCAGGGAAGCCGAAAATATTCAGCCGATAGCTTCGCATTCATGTCAACTATCTCATGTATGGTGATATGCCCACGAGTACTCACTTTGCAGAAACAATAATGACATCCTCAAGATCCACGATGTATTTGCCATTATACGCTTTATTATTGGTCGTGCCAGTATTAAAACCCCCTCCATAAATCCAAAACAACACCGGCTTTAATGTATCATTGGTAGCTGGCTTGGTCCATACATTGAGAGTGAGACAATCCTCACTATACTGCACCCCCGGTTGTTCTAACAGATTTTCCAGTATAGGGATTGCCTGCGGCGTGAGACTGAATTCTGCTGATCGAGCTATCAGCTCCTCTCTGGATGCAAATGTGGCGTTTGCTGGGCAACTATATCCCTAGCTTACTATGAGTCTTGGGCGACGAAAAACTCTATTACAAGATTGAATATACTCACAAAGTTTGTAGCATCTATAATTCCCGTCCCATTGAATCGCTCAGGAGGAGCCCATCTTAATTGGCCGACTGGGGGTTGTGCCTGTGGCGAATCAGTCTCTAACGTATTTGTTTTTGGAGGATTGACAATTGACTGACGTAAGGTATACCCAAATACTCTTGGACCTGGTATGTTGTGCCTGACGCCAACCTTCCTCGCACCTGGCCTGAAGTTGTCTGTACGGCTAAGGAAGACGCCGCTGTTTGGCTTATGGACAATCCAACCCCTAACAGGAGGAGTGAAGCTGTTCTGGAAAACATGACAATTCTAGTGCGTGAAAGCAACTCTCTTATATTGAATACCGATGTAGGTAGCACTAACAAAGGTAAGCTCAATTATACATCCCAGAAGAATATGAAAATAAATAAAGTAACGTATGTCACTTGGTTGGAGGAATTGTTAAGTTGGAGTGCTATTTTGCTCATCGGCCAACGAATCAATGATTAGTCCTACAACCATGATCCACATTATGAGCTCATACGAACGCCTATGCACTCTAATGCATGCATGGCCAGGTCACTCACTAGACACCAATAGCTGACGGGATTGGTGAGTTACCTTACATAGCCACGAACCATCTCCCAAGGCTTTCTCTCATGCTACATACCCGGATGGGAAGTACGTTCGAACACCTACGTTACGACCCCCTATGTAGACGCAATCCACAAACTGCTTTTCTATGTGAGGATCACTTTGTAACGCCATGTCTCTTATCTCTGAGCATATCGAAATCAGGTCCCGCCCAACTTTAGAAGAATCTAGATCGAGCTAGGGTTCCTTCCGAGCCATGAGATCGTGAACTCTGATGTAATGGCATCGATCTAAACCGTGTAGTTTGTGGATCATGATCGACAAAAAGTTCTACAAGTAGCAGAGTTGTAACTGTGATAGTTATACCCCGTATCCTTCGGCGTTCCATGCTGTTAAATGACTTGTATCGCGAAATACTCTGGCGCCAGCTAGGATAGAGACGTGGAAAGCCACACCCACTAGATGAAAAGCCCAACAGGGCTCAAATGTCGTTACAATAGAGGAGATATCGCTGGCTGGTCGGCTAATCTTTCTGGATTCACGGAATTACGGTGAAAATGGCGTAGTATACCGCTAGATTGAGGGGTGCAAGCAGCAAGGGAGATCGTCGTAGTCTGATCGGTGATGCATCATACTTGGCGCACTATATCAGCTATTGATTTAAGTCTCCACTCCAATTGCCAATGCTTTTCAAAAACAGCCCTAGTCGGATGTACTATAGTATTAAATCAGATATGTATGACTTGCTCCGATCACATCTGTGTATACAACACACAGAAAGCCGCTTGCATGTCGGCCGCTTAAGGAATGTGTCAGTGAGCCCTAATGCATTGCCGCTTCCGTACTTCAACAAACATCCGGAAATGGCATAAATTTTATTTCCATTGAAATCGAGTGCCAACTTTATGTTAATCGAGTTGTGGATATGGTTGATCACTCTGCTACAGTGATCACGCACAGAGAAATGGATGTTCGTCGCGCACAAGCTTATATTACCGCTCAACGAGCTACAAATGATACCACCTAGGTATCAATTCGAGACGTCTGCTGGATGAGTTTCTTTTTCGATATCTAACTAGATTACCGTTTTCAGCTCCACTGCCACTCCGGGTGACATTCGTGATATCATTGGGGTTTACCTAGGTACAGAAAATGCCCTATCTCAGATAGGAAGTGTCGGGGTTTGAAGACACTGAACAACGTGGAATTATACATGCAACATAACATTTGAACTCAATTGTTAACATTTTTGACCATATGCCTACCGAGGTAACAAGTAATATTTTTTGTACCTGATAAATATATATGTTTTACGAAGCGAAAACTACTCAATCTCTTGTCATGTCTTTCATCTCTCGACATGTTACAACGGAGTTTTCCCTTAATCGCAGAGCCGCCTTAATGCCCTTTTCATAGCCAGTTAGGAGGAAGATAGGACTGCAAGATGTATTATTCCCTTTTCTCCGAAGTTCCGTCTTACCTCTACAGTAACACTGATATCTCCGACTGGAAGTCGACCTCGGCCCAGCAGGCCACGGCGCTGAAATCCCCTTGACATTCGGCAACCTTTTGAACTCACCCCGAACGTTGGGCAGTCCAACTGCAGCCGATTACGCGTTCTCTAATAGAATTATCCGGTAATGGACCAATTTTGCAAAGTCCGGAAATCCCAATCTTCCCCTCACGGGACAACCTGAATGGCTTTGGTACTATGCTAGCTCTCTTGATAGTAATAATTCAACGGCAACGCGCGTTGTCGGGGATCTTGGAAAACAATTCAAGAAAATTTGAGCTATGATTATAGCCGGCTCGGGCTCATTCGTAGTTATAGAAATATCTCTGGTGGCTTGGCTCAGGAATGACACTCGTTTAATAGTTATCCCGGCGCTGATGCCCATCAGCGGTTGTTTAGCCGCTTTGGAATTTCTGTTTAGCCGCTTTGGAATTTCTGTTTAGCCGCTTTGGAATTTCAGGCAAACAATGTTGGACGTCGGACAGAGTGGTTATCGGTTGATCACACAGACCATATGCCAGATTCTGAATTTGCACACTCTGTGTGGATTCACAAGATACTGAATACTCTCCTTTACTCCTCTTTTGTATCATTCAGTGTTGATATTCAATGTACCTTGCTAGAGCAAGTGCAGAACCATTCTTCCCATTTGATCTGATTGAGCAATGAGGATATGCATCTGGACTCTAACCAGCCCAATGTCAGGCGCAATGGTGGAAAGATCATAAAAAGGAGTCGTGGGGAATATGGAGGCATTTTTTCACACGTATAAATGAACCCGGAACCGAGCCGTAGATTGGCAAATGGACAGTCTGTTCTTTCAGGCTCCGCCACGATTGAAGACATCTCAGGTGTTCTAGATGACCAAGGCGACTCGGCTGCAACGATCTGCATCATGGCACAAAGTATATCAGGAAACTCCACCAATCGAGGACCGACAAGTCATATGAACATTAGAAGTAGTTGTATATGTCTGGTCATGTTATGTATATGCATATTGGATGCCGAGCAGGTCTCCAATGACGAGACCGTAACTTAGCACATTGCTTCTTGGTGACCAAGATTCCCCCGGAGGCTGAAAATTCGACCCCTGAAGCTGGCTCTTAATAGATGCAGTGCGCTTGAGATTATACAGGTCCTTTCGCCGGATCGGAATATCTCCATGATTCTTCTCCAACTCCGCCAGCACCTTCCTCACCGGCACCTTGGCATTGAACATAGCTATAATCTCGTCTTTGATTTCTGGCGACAAAAATAATTGCGCTGCTTAGCATGCTCTGCCACATCCTCCGACAAAGGATGATTATGAACATCAGATACCATGGTCGCTTTCCATGCCCCCTCATCTCCAGGCTTGATCTGAAACCGAAAGGCACACGAAACTTTCCTCGTAGGACGGGTATATCGGCGTCGACGATCGGCCTCGGTGATGCGATGACTGTTCTTGTATGCTCCGCCGCGATCGCAGCCCAGAGTCACGCTTCGAAGGTTTCCCATGGCAGTTTTATTGGAGCGTTGGATAACGATGCCGTAGCCTTGTCTGTGTTTCGCTAACCAGCGATTGATTTCGTCGGCGACTTCCTTGTAATCCATTTGCATCGGATACATGTTCATAGGTGGCAGGGAGCCTCGGGCATGTGGTTCATAGTCAGGGATGATAGGCGCTGCGTCTTTTGCGAAGGGATCTGTGTAATCATCGTCTGAGTCGTGGAGGAGAGAGTCCGAGTCGCTTGCCTCTCTGGCTGGTCGCAATTGACTGCGGCTTGCGTTCTGTGTTGGTCGCAATTGTCCTTGGAGTACTCTTTGTGCTTCCGCTATCTTATCGGATGCCTTGGATTTGCGTGGAATAGGCGCATCAGTCTTGTCGGACGTCTTGTTCAGATAAGATCTGAGGTCGAATGGCGCTGAGTCCGGAGCTTGCATTGGAGGCACCGGAGGCGGGTGCAATGCCCATTTGAACAGGTGAGATCTGAAATCTGCCATTGTCAATTTCTCGCCATGAGAAATCTGAAAGACGAGATGGTTATGCCTCCAAATCTTGATGAGTGGTGAAAATGAATAATCGCAACCTAACGCGCTGGAGATAAATGTATTTAATTTGGCGGAGTTGCGCTTTACCTGATTAGGGTTAGTTTGGCTATAGCCTAGAGTTTCGTGTTGTTTTAGGAAGGCTTCTCACCACTTTTAGGGCAATAGGTCTCCATCTTTCGCGATTCTTAGGCGGTAAACCAATCTTTTGATTGTACTGAGCACGCAGTTGTTATCTAGCCTCCATGCTCAAGAACGGTGGTGATCGCTTACGAACTCCCACACCACTTCCAGACGTTAAGAAAGCCGAAGAAGCGAGGAAGGCGGCCGATGTATGAACGAGCATTACTAGGGAGATCAGGCTACTCTTTCATCATTGGAGCTGGACTTTTGCTTCCAGACAGCGATCAGCTGTGCCCATATGGTATTGTACTTGCTGTGACGTCGCTTCTAAGATGAAATCACAAATTCTAACCTAGGTATGTCCCCGAGGAAGAATCTCCCACCGGATTCATTGACCAGTTCTGAAAGCCACCCATGAATTGGTACTCTTGACCCAAGTTAGTATCAAAATCAGTCACGCTGAAATCAGCTACTCCAGGCATAAAAGACGCAAGGAGATAATTTTCAATCAACGGTATCCCCCCTGACACACTGTCCGCCATCGGTGAAGCGCCAAAGAAGTGAGGCGTGTTAACAAAGTTCTCTTGGTTCGGTCAGTCATCATTTTGTGCCATACGTCGTCCGGAGTTTGTCATGCCTGTGTCACGACGGTCATCAATTGTGGTTGTCTCGTTGCTATTTCGGGTAGATTGCCCCGTTGTTCTCTCCCGTCGATCCCAGAGTTGTTTAAGCATTCGAGCATAAGTGTGACAAATATGGGACTCGGTAGATGGTGCCTTTTTCATGACAGCCACAAAGTTGTGCGCAAGGGAGATGACTTCTTGACGCTGGTCTGACGTCTGGAATGCACCGGCGCAATCTGCTTTGTTTAATAGTACTGCGGCGTAGACTCCGTATCTTTATCGCAATGTAAGTAAACTTCGGACCTAGATAGGTAATTTATTGAAGCTTACAGGTAATAACGCGAAGGCAAATAACATATCACTTGACGAGGATTAAGGCTATTCATCAGACCCAACAGATTCATAACTGCACTGATGGCGTCAAATATGTACCTCCCATCCGGAGACAACATGATACCGCCGGCAAAAAACTCTGCAAAGATGCGTCTGTTATGGTGGTCCTTGTTTGCGGTGCGTGGCATCGAGGCTCGTGTCAAGACAGCTTGAAACGAGAACGCATTGGTATACAGACAGACATACTCGTACATGATCATCAAAGTCGTCTTTATGTTTGCAGATACCGCAATACGGCTCCATGTCGAATGCCAAGTAGTCGCTGAAGTGTGAAAGTCATCGAGGTATCGCGCATAGTTGCCTTCTAGCACCATTGCCATTGTTCGGTCCTTTGAAGAATAGAGAACTGCATGCGCATTGTGTAGAATTTGGGTTAGTTCCATGGTTGCTTGTAACGTTGACGCGTAGTCTTCAGTGACATCTCCCTGAAGTGGCTGGAGACTTGGAAAGTCTTTAGCAGTGAAGTTTGCATTGAGAGACGGCCCTCGGGACCAGAATGATTGTCCAAGGCGCACTGAAATCTGTCGATCGGCCATAAATATGTCTACCGAAAATCAGTAAGGATAGATATGGTGGAAATAGATGCGGTTAATCCAAGACTTACATGCCCAAATCAGTCGATTCTGCTCACTCTGCTCTTTTGACTCACTGCCATCACTATTCCGAAAAGCACCCTGATCCAATCGCTGAAGATATCCCTGCCGCACCGCAATTCCAACAAGAGACCAGGCCGTTCGATCCTCACTGAAAAGACTCTTTGGTGACGCTGAGGCCGTTTCTTGTATTTGAATATGAGGCAGCCACTCGGCTAGTATTAATAAACCCTCTACGGTTCGCGGAGTTTGTGTCCATGGGTGCGTTAGTAGTACATCGATTAAAAGACGCTGTGTATGGTCCCAGCAGTACCGGTGAGTCAGTGAGTGTTGAGTGTCATCTCTTGATGCGATGGTTAGTATTGCCGTGAGGAGGAAGTAATCTGACTTTTGCAATTTTTCCATGCTTCCTGGCTGTACGAAGGAGGAAGGGACGATAGGGAAGTAAGGGTGGTATTTGTGGTGGTATCTAGTAAATTGTTAGCACAATTACCTTCTCTTGTTTTCATCGAAAGCTTGACATAAACAGCAGCTCGAAAACTAGGCTGGGACGCAACAATCCCCTTTGCACCAACACATAGTCTTCAAAGGGCCGTGGCGTGGCCTTGTGGCGATTCTGAGCCTCGTCGGTCCGCATAGAGGACGCCGATTCAGCTCGAGCCAATAGATCCGAGTCGATGTTTTTGTTTTGTATATTCGAAGTCTGGACTGGCGATTGACTAGATGTTTGCATCTCTCCAGATCTAGCCAATATCTGCAGCGCATCAGATGGATTGCGGAGTTCCATGGCTAGAACATCCCCAGATCCTTGCCCTGGACTGCTGTCTCCATCAATCGAGCCACTATCACGGAGTTTTTGTACATCACATGATGTATTGAAAGGAACGTTCTCGGATGCAGTGGCTCTCCTCAAGGAGGGGGATGACGTCTCTATAATTCCCGACCTCGAAGTAGCCCGTTTATATCGAAAGTTACCTCCACGCCGGGATTCGGCAAGGATGCATTCACTCCCGGAAAAATGGCAAGACACACAAGGAGCTTTTTTGGGTTCTCCGATGCTGTCACTGAAAAAAATCAGAGGTTAGACACTAAATGCTCCATTCCGATGGCATGATAAAGAGGGTGGTCTCACAAATCACACCGGATTTTTCGCCGCCGGCAGCGCAAACAAGCGCGATAAGCCCTTTTGCCTGTGCTGGCCGTCATTTTGTAATTCCCAAATCGGTAATAGGTGGATGGTTGAGCGGAGAAATTAAAAGGATCACAAGACATAAGTATTTGAGGTTGTCGGTTATAGACGGCTATTGTACCGGAATTGAACCCGAGGTATAAGCCCTAATCATAACGCAGAATTCATGATCAACTTAATTGCATCAGTTTGAGACCTACCATTGAAATGAATCAAAATATATTTATTATGTTTAAACAGAGAGTCCTGTAAATTATTCGTTTCCGTACGTCTACATTGTCTATCCGGACTTACGCTACATATAAATGTGATTCTATGGAGAGATAACTATTCTTCCACGCAAGGTCTGAGGGTGGCTTGAGAGAAATATGATATTCATGTAACAACCTTGAAATACTTGAGCCTGGGGAATAGCCTCAGAAATCTGTGTTATGTGATGTCTGTCTTTTCGCTAATCATTCAAAAATATGCTTGCACTTAGTAGAATGATGGAATGGAGCGGTATGTGTTTACAATATGCGGAAGTCCATTATTCGAGGCCACTTAAGTATATATGCAATAGCCTTTTACCATCTAGAAGTCACTTTCTGCAGATAATCGAACGAAACCAAAGAACAAAATTGAGTATACCCAGGTATAGATGCTTAAAAATTAAGGCAATCCCATACGCTCGTCGCTATGGGGATTAAAGCCCCAGGCCAGCATGCTATCATCGTGTACAGTTGCCCGCCTCATATCTCTCTTATACTTCGTCGTAAACTCGCCACCAATCGCCCGGCGCATTGTACATGTATTGTCCCAGACAATCATATCTCCAACATCCTTCCACTTAGCTTCAATAACATACTTCTCTTGCGTTGCGTGTTCAAAGAGCCTGTCTAGAATAGCCCGCGACTCATCCGGTGTTACACCTTCTAGAGAATGTATATGTTTCGCAAGATATATAGTAGGAAGTCTCGAGCGTTCATGGATTTGGAGAAGTAGATGACGACTCATAAAATGATCTGTCGGGTCTACATCTTTGTACCATTCCGGAGCAGCAATTCTCTTCGAATGTAGGATTGAGTGACGCGCTATAAAGTTTTTCTCGTGAAGATACCGTTTAAAGTCTTCGTCCAAGTCGCGGTATGCAGCCCTCATATCAGCAAAGCCGGTTGAGCCACCAGTGCCAGGAGGAGGGAGCTCATGGGCAAGAAGAAGGGAATAACCAGCGCGGCGGGGGTTGAAGCTGGAATCTGTGTGGAAAAGAGAGTTTCCCTGTGAAGAGTGAGTCGCCCAGGTGGTTGATTCCATGATATTTTAGAGAGAAATGGCAGTGTGAATATAAGGTGCATACCTTGTTGGCTTGTCCACGAGGGCTGCTAAGGTCGACAATAGAGCCGTCGACATCAATGTTCCCAACGTCAAAAAGCTCAGTGTATTTTAAGCGATGAACACGGCCGGCTTTGTTGTATGGGGTCACATCATCAAGCTCACCGAATTTGCGAGCAAGCTCTAGATGAGTCTCGTCGTTTAGTTTCGTCTTTCGGATAATAGCAAAGCCATACTATGTTGCGATGTCAGCTAAATGTCTTAATCAAATTCCTTGGGATAAGCAGCCCTACTTTTGTAACAGCATCTCTGATAAAGTGGTAGGCCTCATCAGTCACGCCATTGGTAAAGTCAAGACCTGTAACCTCCGCACCAAACCCATTCTTGATAACGTCGAGAGTAGGTTGCAGTGAGATTTTTGGAGTAGAAGAGGTGTCGGTGAATATAGTAGTATTTGACATGGTGATAGATGGATGAATAAACGTAGTGCAATTTTGCATCCGAGAAAGACGGGTTGTGGTGGTTTGAATTGAATCAGGTGGGAAGTAAGAACGGATTAATGGATTGGGACGAGATGACTCGCATTTGTACCCCGCAAATTGACTTGAAAGTGCCTTGCAAAATGTCATTACCAGTAGCTTTTGCCAATTGTATCTTGATGGGGAGCATAAGCCGTCTATTGCCGTGTGGAGCGGATCTAGTACCGAGCGCTGTTCAAGGTATTGACATGTCACAAATGCCTCCAGAACGTTATTAATGGAGAAAGTACCAATCTATTGTTTGTTTAATTTATGAAATTTGAAGATTCCGCATAATCTTGCCCAATTGAACTTTCGGCTAAGGAGACCCCGTGGTGTTGTTTGGTCAATTTTGTTGGAGGGGTCGTACGGAAAGACGTGACCTTGTCTAGGGCTGTGGAATTTAATGTAATTATCTATTGAAAAAAACAAGGATTTCGTTACATTTACCTTGAATACCCACAGAAGTCTTCCACATCCCCGTCTGATGCCGTCTAGGGCAACCACGTCGATGTCCAGTGATCCGCGGAACCCTAACATCTTGCCTCCACTACATGCCTATCATTCATAAACATCGCCACCTCTCAAAGATATGGAACTATCTTCTTTGGTTTATTCCAGGAAATGGGAACAATTTGATTTCTGAACTGCTCCCTCAAGTACCACGGCTATGGCCGGTTCCGATTACATTACAGGAAATAGGGAGATAAGTTTATGCATCTCCGGCTTTTGATTCAATACTATCTCTCTGGAATCATCGTTGTAATCGGATGTAGACATATGACTAACAATAAGCTGAGATGTGAGTACTTATAGCAACACATGGACCAAGTGGAATTGAAGAGTCTACTAACGCCACAATCAACAATCAAGAACAGCTCCGGTATAGCAATCCTGAAGGTCAAACAAGTTTGCAAAATGTCTACAACAGTAAAAAGAACCGAGATTCAATCAGCTGCTTTCAAGCTGACCGAGATCAACCCGGATTTGGCTCGGAGGTTACTGGCATTAACTTTTCCAAGTTGTGTTCCGAAACGAAATTTTTCGTCTTCTCGAAGATGCAGTGACCAATGCATGATTTAATTCATGGGATTACTTGAAACTTTCCATACCACTAACCTCTGGCATATTGTATGGCGTCGTCGTCGTTCGTGGCGCTGATCTGACCGACAAAACCATATCGAGTTGGCACGTAAATTTGGTGAACTCGATGATATGACACCATACAACATGGCTGGACGAAAACACCGACTGAAGTACGTTGAGCTCTTTGATGTCAGCAATATGGACGCGGATGGTGCCATCGTTGACCCAGAAACTCCTCGCTGCCATGCCGACAAAGTGAGCCAGTGTCCAAGTTACAGAATTTGTCTTCCTAGACTGACGGCGTGCAGGGCAACGTAATATTCCACGTCGGCTCTAGCTTCAACCACCGACGCGCAGGCTATTCACTCCTCCTCGTCCACGAACTACCCCCAAACAACACTGTTGGTGGACTGGACTTTGCAGACACACGACAAGCCTTCGACGATCTCGACGATGCCACGAAGTAGTATCTCACGAAAAACGACTTCATCGTAGGATATTCTTTAGTGCAATCCAAGAAACAGGCGTCACCGGAATTCTTCAAAGACCACAATCCTAATGACTACCCATTTGGACGTCACAAGTTGGTCTAACTACACGAAAAATCCGGAAGGATGAACCTTTACATTGCCTAGCATATTCGTCATATTGAGAAACTTGATGAGAAGGAATCTCAGGAGCTCTTTGATAAGTTGTACAATCATGCTAAGCAGGATAAGTATGTTGTTACCATTGACTGGAAGGGTGTGGGTGATTTGATGATTTGGGACAACACCTGTACTATGCACAGGGTTGTGGCAGTGTCTTTCTTGTACAAGTATCGAGGGGATATGAGACGTGCGACAGCCATGATTCGGGTAGTCAGGCATGGTGTTTGAATGAGCACTCTGATATTCGCCAGTGACTGCCTTGAGGTTGCTGAATCTGGGCATTGTGGAATAAGTAATTATTGTGCATAAAGAAGGCAATCCAAGTGTAATGTCTCTTCATCAAGAAACAATGGTTGGATTTGCCAATTTTATCTCCGAATGAAACATTGATACATTCTCAAAATATTCGAGTCGGGAATATGAATGGCGCATGGGAAATCAACGACTGGACATCGACTTGTATGTTTTAAATCTCCAACGTTGAGCACCCATCAATGTAAATCTATCAGTATAAGTCTCTGATGAACCCATTAAGGACTTTTGAATCCTGGTACAAAAATATGGAATTTAAAACCCTGGTGCGGTTATCTATATCGTTCTATACAACACCTCTACATGTCTCGAAGTTGTGAAAGAATTGGAAAGGTCATCTCTTGACGTAAGAAATGCCCAAAATACAGATCTGTGTTTGCTTCCGCGTAAGGAATCTTGAATACAATTCTTGAAAAACATAATCAATAGATGTAGACAAACTCATCATTCTTCCGATCCGTCAAGTCCGCGAACGCATTATCGCCAATCTCCTCACGAGCTTCTTGGTTCTCATCGGATTCGTTATTCTCTTCAATGTCGTGATAGTGCTGCTGCATAGAATGATCCACCAATTTAGCCGGCTTCCCATTCTGAACACGTTTTCTCTCTTGCAACTTGTTGAGGAAGCGCAAATTACCCCATTGGATGATAATGACTGCCACCAATGAAGAGAATATAGCAAGGCAGTCGCGAACACCCGGGTGATAGGCGGGAGCATCTTTTGAGTTGAATAAAAGAGGGCCAACGATATTTCCGGCACTGCTGGCAGCGTTGTACGCGCTCGATATGAACGATCGCTTGGTAGTTCCACCAGTGTTACCAACAATCCAGGAGATAACGAGCGGGTTACCTCCGTACAAGAATGCCAAAAGGTAATAACCAGCCAATAATGGGCCTTGATTTCCATGGTGAGGGACCACATAGAGTATGACCAACCCTGCAACAACAGGCAACATCAAGCCTACCAACACCGCACCTTTGAGATGCGCTTTCTGCGCAAGCCAACAGCTGAGCAGGATTACGATGATTTGCAACGCGCCAAAGGGCATGCTCATCAAACTGCTCTTCTCGGCATCGAATCCGAAGCCAGCAAGAATGGTAGGTCCAAAGACATTTGTGACACTGGCGCCAACATTGAGCATCATACTCATGGCTACAAATAGCCAGGTTTTGGGCTCGAGGATGGCTTCGAATACGTGGTCCCATTTGAATTCACGCGTACCGGCGCCCGTTTGGTTGGCGCGTAAGCGCTCGATGGCTATGATTTTTTCCTCTTCGTTGAGGAATCGGGCTGATGGGATGTCGTTGTCGAGAAGAAGATAGATCAGGGGAACCGAGGCGATTGTCAAGAGTCCGACAAACATGAAGATGCTTTGAATGGTTAGCAATAAAGTTCCCAATGGATGTTGTCAAGAAAATGAAGATATTTGGGTCAAATATGTGATCAAGTGGGAAAGAGGACTCACATTTGCCATGACTTCAAAACATCAGAGTGAATTTGCGAAAGACCAACACTCAAACCAGCCGCCACAATATTTCCCATTCCATTCGTCCCATACCATGCAGCCACTCTAACAGGCTGTTCCGCTCTCCGATACCACTGGGCAGTAATCATACTAAACAGTGGAAGACACCCAGCTTCAAAAAGACCTAAAAAGAAGCGAGTGGCCATCAAACCGCTAAAGTTGGTGCAAGCCGCCATACATGTCTGCGCGATGCCCCAGCCCAGAACGAGAATAGGCATGAGGATTCGGTGCGGAACACGAACAATAAGATAGGATGAGAATGGCTGCCATGCTAACTGTGCAATTGATGAAATTGAACCAACGAGTGAGTATTGGTTGCCTGTGAGGTGTGTATCTGTCTTGAGACCGAATGTAGCGCCATAACCGAGAACAGTCTTATCAAGAATTTGCAGGAAGTAGACCCAGATGAGAACAACTAGGATAGTTCTGTCGGTCTTTCGGCAAATCCGCTTGGACTCGGCTTCTGTGATTATTATCCTTGGTGGATGTGTGATGCTTGGTTTGATAGGATCGTTGTCAACATCATGGGTAGTGGAACTCTCCACGTGCAGAGTGCCTGCGTCCTGATTCTTATGATCTGTCATCTTGTACAGATTAGATTGAAAGCATGGAGTAGTATAGGCGCGTTCAGGGAAAAATGGAACGCTGTAGTGTAGATTTTCAACAACGTTGGAATGGAAATGAAGATGAAGGAGAAATATGTGGATTATGTGAATCTGTCAGTCCATTTATTTCTCCACAGTTTCAGTAATCATATGTACAAGTACAAGCAGGACATCGAGGAGAGGGAAAGGACGTGGGGGATTAACAATCGTTGTCATTCCGTGGGGGTGAAATCTCAATTGCCGACAGCAAAATCGAGCCATGACGCGCTGTGTCCCACGCTTAGTTAGCCCTCAAGATAACGAAAACAAGCGAAAATATGGGGATTAGACAGCAAGCAAGTCGAAAAATCCCCATAAATACGAGCCCCTGCCTCCAGAATTCAATACCCGGCGTGGAGACCCCCAAAATCCCCACGTCAACTGGTATAGAGTATTAAATAATTATCGGATGATTCCGTTCATCCAGAAATATATATCGTGTTGTTGACTGTTCCAATACTAGGTATATCTTAGACTTTGATAGCAGGACGATCTTATGAAAAGTTACACGGTAGAGGCGGGAATAAGCATTCGCATCAAAACGCCATAACTTTAATCATCGACCTCGTGAGGTAGACTTTGAATAATATGATTAATTATTATCAATGCTCGACTCTAGGGAGATGGACTCCCCGGCTTAACGTCGGCAATTGACAAGCACAAGTGGGCATTACCAATGATGGGGACTTGATGAATGTCCAATGAGAGGATGCATTGACACATTTTTCGCTGTAGCGGCATTCTAACTTGGGATATTTAAGCGATAAAGTACGTACTTGTTACTATGATGTATTTAATCTATTTCAACATATGACAGTCTCGCCTAACAGATAAAATTATGAAAGGTATGTTCTTGCACAGATTATGAATCACAACGGACAAACTTGAATTTACTGTGATTCGACTTTGATACACTCAAGTCTCGAGGGACCTTTATAAATCTGTTGCTCTATTATCGAAGTATTGACCTAGAAAATGTAATTCTCAGTTGTCGTCACCAACCAAGAAAGATGTCATTAAAAGAAACCACTTACGTGCTGAAGACCCAGGTCCGCCACCTCTGCCACACCCAACAACTGCATACAAGTTTTTATCTCGTCCGCCAGAACTATCAAACAGTATCAGTATAAAAACGTTGCTCCGCATTGCCATTTCAAAAACAAGCATACTTTCAATTGTCCGCTCGACTCCACGAATCCCTCCGGCACCAAGTCCCCAGAATATCGATCGACCAATACCCACACTTTTCGCACCCAGACATAGCGCTTTTACAACGTCTGTGCCCCTGCGAATGCCTCCATCAACTAGTACTTCCACTCTGTCAAACACCTCAGGGCAGTATTTGCGGATTTCCAATAGTGTATGAACTGCGGGAGGGGCAGTGTCTAGTACACGTCCGGCATGGTTCGACAAAATGATACTCTTCACCTGCGGGAATTGAAAAGCAATATACGCATCTTCATGTGTTTGTATGCCCTTTAGAACAATGGGTAGTTTTGTGTGTTTCGTGATCCATTCTAGTGTATCTTTCCAAGTCAGGTCATACGCCGGACCGGAAATTGATGTTACAGCTGGTTTGAGCTGTGTCCTTGGTTCCTGATTGTCGTCCATACCTATTATTCCACCCTCTCCTCCCCCAAGCTCGTGTTTCCCTGGAACAGGCTCATCAAGTGTCAACACAAGACACTTGATCGCTTCGAGCTTATTGATTCGTGCCAGCACTTCTTCGCTTTCTTTCCGGTCTTGTTGAACATAAAGCTGAAATCCATGAGGTTGATCAGGGCCAGCGTCGACAATCTCTTCCGGAGTCATGGAGGCATTGTTCGAGATTATATGCATGATGCTAAAATCGCGACATGCTTGGGTGATACCCGCCTCACCAGCAGGGTGGAATCGTCGAGCCATTGCCATTGGAGAAATAAAGATCGGAAGTCCTGATGATTGCCCCATTATTTGTGTCGATAAGTTGCATTTGCCGACGTCAACAAAGATGCGAGGACGCAAGAGGATGGAATTGTAAGCTTCTGCGTTCAGGCGTTTGGATATGAGGTCGCCCGAAGCGGCAAAGTTGAACGCCCATGCTTCTTTGCTGCTTAGTCTGGTGGCCAGTTGTTCGATCTCATCCAGGCTTTTTAGTCCCTCTAAGGACGGATTTCCTGCATGATCTGATTTAATGTATGTCTTCCTCATTGGATACTGGTCAATTTGCTCACCTTCGAAAACTTCACCCATGATGAGATGCACGAGAAGACTCACACAGGGTATGTAGACCAATAGCAAGAATGCAGAAAAGTAGGATTATGGCAAATCGAAATGAACATCGACACGGACAGTAAGGATGTATCCATCTATTTGTAGTTGTTTAACTGCAAAGTTCCAGTAGATATCGAGGCGTCGGCTATAGACTATCATTTTTCAGGGTTCAATTGCCGATAAACTTTTTATAACTCCCAGAACGCATGGACAATTGACAGTGAGAGAAATATTGAAAACCCCTAAAAGTATACTTATAAACTATTCTATTTTCACATTTTTGACAATAGTTAGATCCGTATGCAGGATACAATTTAACGGACCGAATCTCCCTGGTATGAAAAACGGACCCACCGTAGCTCGATTAATCCTCCGTCTGTTGCCGTCTTATGCCGGTATGACTTTTTACTAATTTGTGTGGGGATGAATATATTTGCTATTGAGCACTGCAAGGGGGGACATTATGTCCACAGATTGACCCCAGTGTATATATGTTTGTATCCAGACTATTGACATGATTGACACTTTGCCTCTCGTCCAGCGTGTCTTCAAATGTTGTGCAGCCGCGAGTTCGGTGAAGATGGAGCATACCAAACCAATGGTGTAGCCTCCGATCCGGAATGTATGTGGTGTTGACATTCTCGCGGTATGATGCAGTCGAGGCTACTTACCTAGGTATAGTTATATACTGAGGTCAATGACACAAGGCCGAGTACATGTACCTAGGTAGTTATAGATGTCAAACCATCTACCGGAGAGTCTTGCTTGTATATGGCTGAGACGTCCTTGAACATGAGCTCAACAGCCTCTTCCAAATTTTATAGTCCTTATTCTTTTTCTTTTCCGGCCTTGTGTTTTCTAGGTTTCAGCTTTGCCGTGGCAAACTGACCCCTGTCAAGACAGGCAGTCAAACTTCTTGCTAACCAATGCGAGGCGGTGGAATATTGAGCCTCTTTGATAGTCAGCTCGTACATGTAGGTAACTCAATACCAACACGAAATGGACAGAAACTGGCTGGCTTATTTTTACCTAGGTATGGCACGATTTCTGCTTATTCATATTGATGTGGTCGAAGATTTTCACTCCTCCGTGGATTGGAAGGTAGCTTGGAGATGATGCTATGTTGAGCTGGCAGCACGCATCTAATTTTCGGTTGTGCCATGTGGCACGAAGGAAATAATTTCCATCGAAATAAGACAAGGATTTCATATGGGCTAACCCTAGAGCTGTAAGAGCTGGGGTTAGGGCTGTCTGCCCCTCACCACATAACCCTAAAGGTCTGGTCTTGGGGCGCGTTCATTGGTTGGATAAGGAAGCACGTGACTCCGTTATCAGATAAGTGGCAGAGTTGGACAGTGGGGCATTTCTAGTAGGTTTTATTGGTCAATTGTTTCGTGGATATTACCAGAATAGTACTAGCTCATACTCAATCTCTTGGCATTCCGATAAGAGTCATACTCCAGAACATTTTTTTTTCCCAACTGGATGGAAGAACTTCCTTTTGCTTCAAGACTGGCAGTGCGCCCACACCAATCCTTCCACCTTTAATTCAGCATAATACCGAATTCGCAAATACAAACCTTCTCTCCAGACACCGCTAACCAATCTCCGATCATAATGGTTACCAAACTCGAGGCCGAAACGCCTCACGACAATTTCGATGTACGTACACAGTATCATACCGCCAACAACTTGCGCTAGGTCACTCCAAATATGACGTGACGGCGCAATTGATTCCCAAATGCGAGAAGAATGAAATGGCTAACCAGTGGCTTTTTAGACTATTCTTGTCCTTGACTTTGGCGTACGTAATTCCGGATTTCCATTACCCTCCTTCGACCTCTTGCAGGAATCCCATAGTCGATAACGGAGCGACGTTCCTACCGCCAGTGTTCCGAGATGTTCCATGGCAAATACTGATTTTTATCGTTAAAGTCTCAAACGAGTCATCTTATCCTTCGTCGACTGCGCGCTCTCGGCGTCTTTGCTGAGCTCCGTCCGTGTACAACCAAGATCGATGAATTGACATGGAAGCCTAAAGGAATTATTTTCTCTGGAGGTATAAAGTCTGCTTGATGTATATAATAGGGGAGGTCTGACCGAGATGCCAGGCCCTGCTTCTGTCTACGACGACGGCGCACCCCGTAAGGCTTCCATATCCAAGAACGTCGTGTTGCATATGCTCATATGTGTAGATGTTGACCCCGCTGTTTTTGACCTCGGTGTCCCCATTCTGTGAGTTATATTTTCTGTACATCTTTCCAGCTTGCATTCGAACTAATCGGCGACGTATAGTGGTATTTGGTATGACTTGCTTCGCGATTCATAGACGGTACGAGACTAATATTTCGACTCAGCTACGGTATCCAGGAGATCGCTTGGCGCATCAACTCAAAGAATGTTGCCCGCGGCGAAGCACGAGGTTTGCACTCTTAAAACACCGTGTAGTATCATTTTTTAACCCCTTATCTTTAGAATATGGTCACGCTGATGTCAACATCATCAACGTTAATAGCCATGTCAACCGGCTTTTTGCCGGTCTCGGTGATACAATGCCTGTTTTCATGTCTCATTTTGACAAGCTTGTCAGCCTACCTGAGGTGAGGGAAATTGGATTCTGTTTTATTCTCCCCTTTATTGACTCTAACAGGGCTTCGTGGTCATTGGTGCCACCAAGAACTCAGAGTACGCCGGTATCGCCCATGAGGAGAAGCACATCTTTGGTTGGTCTTCCCAAGCCACGTTTGCGGCCTTGCAAGACAATCTGCTAACGAAAGCTAATTAGGCGTCCAATTTCATCCTGAGCTTGAACACGTTAGTTACTCTAAAACAATACCTCAAAACGCCCACTGACAGTCGAATGTAGACACCCCGCGGTGTTGAGGTCCTCCGCAACTTCGCCGTTGATATTTGCGGTGCTCAACCGAACTGGAAAATGGGCGACTTCGTCCAGCTCGAGATTGCTCGCATCCGTGAACTCGTCGGTCCCCGAGCGCTCGTCCTTGGTGCGTGCAGCGGTGGCGTGGACAGCACTGTAGGAGCAAAATTGATGCGTGAAGCAATCGGCGACCGCTTCAAGGCCATCCTTATTGACAATGGATTTATGCGTTTGAACGAGTGCGAGGAGGTTAAGGAGACGCTCGAAAAACACCTCGGCATCAATCTTACAGTTGTTAACGCTGGCGAGTTGTTCATGAGTCGTCTTGCAGGCGTCTCTGATCCCGAGAAGAAACGCAAGATTATTGGTTCGACTTGTGCGTACTTACCTTTCTAGTATGGGTTGGTGGCAGTGTACTGACTCGGGTGAAGTTATCGATTTGTTCGAACAAGAAGCTATCAGGGTACTTGTCAGCTTACCCAACACTGTATCTGTATTTCTAACGAGACTCTTCAGATCGAGAAAGAGGCAGAACATACTCCCAACTCCGGCAAAGTTGAATGGTTCTTGCAGGGCACGCTCTATCCCGATGTGTAAGTCATTCGAGCCAATGGCTTAGTTCCAAGCTAACATCATTTCAGTATCGAATCTTTGAGTTTCCGTGGTCCTTCGGCCACTATCAAGAGTAAGCCATTCAACGAAGTCGTGCAAAGGAAGCGGATAAACGCTGACATTAGACATAGCTCACCACAACGTTGGTGGTCTGCCTGAGGTAAGCAATACACTTATGTCAATACCAAGTCACCTTAACTGACTAGTGTATGTAGCGTATGATGAATGGCGTAAGTTGGACCACCTAGAGAGGCCCCGACAGGTTCGAAAATACTAACATGGCTCGAATTCGGCTCTTTAGCAAGGCTTGCGTGTAAGTACACTTGCCATCTCTTCGCCAACGCATGAAGACTGACATAATTTTAACGCAGCTTATCGAACCGCTTAGACTTTTGTTCAAAGATGAAGTCAGGGTAAGTCGAATCCCCAGATAAAACTTCTTATATTGAATCATACAAAATACTAAGTTACATATAGGCAATCGGTCGCCAACTCGGCATCCACGAGTCTCTCGTAAACCGCCATCCCTTCCCTGGCCCTGGTATCGCCATCCGTATCCTCGGCGACTGTACCGAAGAGCGCGTTAAGATTGCCCGCCAGGCTGACCACATCTTCATCACCAAGATCAAGGAAGCTGGTCTTTACGACCAGGTGAGTCGCATCATCACATTATCAAAAATGAATGCAAGCTAATTCTCATGTCAAAGATCTCTCAAGCTTTTGCCGGTCTTGATACAAACCGCAGTGTCGGTGTCTTCGGTGATCAGCGAGTCTGGGGATACATTGTGATTCTACGCGCTGTTCGTACTAAGGACTTCATGAGTGCCGAGGTGTTTAACTTCGACCACGCCTTCCTCGGGGTAAGTCACATCTGGATTAACTCGATCGCTTCCCATGTAACTAATCTGTCTACGCTAGGATGTTTCTCGTACCATCTGCAACCAGGTCGAGGGTGTGTCCCGTGTTGTTTATGATCTGTCAGTGAAAGCCTTCGCCTCTATGATCTCAAACCTCCAACTAACATCGTCTTTCCAGAACCTCAAAGCCCCCTGGCACCATTGAGTTGGAATAAGCGGCCTGACGAAAGCGAGGGTAGACAAGAAACAGATTAGACGAAGGATAGTCATTGAATTTGTACGGCGTTTTGGAAATTTTCTTTGGAAAAAGCACATTGAGCGGGAAGAACGAGGTTGGGTAGAGAAATGCTTAGCGGTCTTTTGAGGGAAGACAGAGGGTAAATATTATAAGCCACAACAGAATAAAGGTTCTTAATTGCTTATCTACGAGCAGCCTTGATGCGGTCGCTGTGATTTTTGGTGTCTTGATATGTGAATATCCCAGCGCTAGGTATATCCTACGATGAGACCGTGTCTTAAGAATGAACGCAATCTTGAAGCTTTCGGGTCCATTTTTATCGATATTTTCTAGTCTCATGACAATCAGCAAAACGTATCCCTACCTTCATTCATCTCATCATGGAACCATTATTTCATGCTCCATAGCAAGTAAAGAGAGCTTCATGTACCAGGCTAGACTTTCATCTAGTTATGGTATGTAACACTGTAAACGCTGAAACCAATCGGTTCCTTCGAATACTGAAGCTTACCCGCACCATTAATCTCCAAATAGACCCCATTAGCAGCCTGAATAGCATACTCACCACTACCAAGATACGTGATATTATACGCCTCCGCATCCTTGGCATTAGTGGTAAATGTGCTTCCAGTAGTGAGGTACCGTCCATCAACGGCACTGTAAATATTGAAAGTAGTACCCTCAGCAGTAAGAGCCCTGAGAACCCATCTCTGACTCTTCGCGTCGTGGCTCGAGGTAGCCTTGCTTGTCGCCAAGGAGTTGCTATTACCCCCGTCGTTGGTTAAGGCGTAGCCTTTGTACTCGAAGACGAGGTAGTGACCCTCAGTCATGTAGCCGCGCATACCCTTAAACCCGTCCTCGAAGTAGAGAGAGTCTTCTTCGGTTTGGTTGCCGTAGGGAATACCGGAGACGTATTCGCTGCCGGAGCAGGAGCCGGTCCATTCGATGTCGCAGAAACCACTGTACATACCGATTAGTTCGCCGGCGGAGTTGGCGGTGGGTGTGTTGGGGGTGGGCAGGTCGGGGATGCTGTAGTCAGGCTGTTTGGAATGTTAGTAGGGGTGAAGAGTTAGGTTGAACGGTAAAAGGACCTACGTTCTCAAAATCAAAAGCGTTCACGAGGTCGGACATGTGTTCGCGGCGCCATTCATTGAGTTGAGGGGTGACGATGTTCTTGTAACCTCTGGCAGTGAGGTATTGCTCTATAAACCCATGTTAGTTCGAGTCACGTTATACGAGGCTTTGAAAATTGCTTACCCAGGAATTGAATGATAGAAGAATGGTCCGAACGTTCGGTAAAGACGTGACCACCACGAGTGAAGGGGGAGATGATCATGAGGGGGATACGGACACCTTCATGTATTAACACGGATTATATAGGTTTATGATAGAAGAGAAGAAACTCACCAGGACCGGAGAAGGTGTAGCCCAAAGTTCCATAAGGATCTTCAAACCATTCACCAGCAGTGCCATTGGGAGAGATAAGGGGCATAACAGCGTCACCCCAACCACCACCCTCTATTTTCATTAGCTTTTATCCCACGCCCGTTCTAGGAAAGGGTTGTTACGCACCGTCGTAGTTAAGAAGAATAACAGTCTCCTCTCTATCCTTGCCATTAATAGCAGACCCGACAACCTGATTGATAAACCAGGACCCATCAATAGGAGTGTTTGGTGAATGCTCCTGAAGCGCACCAGGAGGGAACACCCAGCTGACCTCAGGGAGAGTACCAGCCGCAGCGGCAGCCTTGAAGGCATCGAGGCCATTGTCGCCGTCAAAGGCAAGACCACGTTCGTACAGACTGGAGTTAGTGGATGCATTTTGGAAAGCCTCGAAGTAGAAGAGACCGTTGTTGGTGGCCCAGTTGTAGGAGTTTTGGTAGGAGCGCCAGTCGACGCCGGCTTCATCGAGGTATTGGGCGAAGGCGGGCCATTTTAGGGGGAGACAGTCAAGGTTGGGGCCGGAGCAGGCTTTGGACTTGGTTAGTTGAATGGTTTCATGTATGAGCTGAGGGTTATCAGATCTTACTGTTGGCTTGTTGGTCATCTAGGACGACGCCGCCGGCACCAAGGGGCTGAGGACCACCAGGGACGTTGATGGAGCCAGACTATATCCTATGTTAATATAAGATCTTAATACGGTATCGATGTTAAGATACATGCCTGCCAGAACCATCTATTGGGATCAGTGTTGGAGGCAATACTTGCCTAAGACAGAGCTCCATTAGCAAGAACATAGAAACGAGTACGATAGAACATACATGGTAATGATCGGCAACAGTATAAGACTCAGCCAACGCAAAGTGATACGGAATATCCTGACGCTTAAAGTAACCCCAAGACTGAGGCGTCGAAATCTGCGCCCAGGCATTGTTAAGACCACCATTGAAAGAATGGTGGGTCGGAATCCAGTTGTTGGCACCGGCACAGAGACATTGACTCTTGTTGTAGTTCTCCTCGCCTCCAAGGTAGTTCAACCAGTAAGGGAGGAGATACTCAGCCTCGGTAGTGACGCCAGTGAGGTTCCTACAAAGTGTCAGTACTGTTTCATATCAATGCAATAGCATGTCATGCAGTATCGATAAGATCTTTTCATCTCCACTTACTGGTACCAAACCGACTTGCCGTCAGGGTTGATCTGGACGTTTGGATCGGCAAAGCCTCGCACACCAGACATAGTACCGAAGTACTAATCAATAACGTTAGGAATATTTTTCTCGTATCAAGCAGTGTATGAACTCACGTGCTGAAACGAGCGGTTCTCCATCATTAGCATGATGACATGCTTGATATCCTTGAGCGAAGCCGCCCCTGCGCTGGCGGCAGCGGCGAGGGCCAACAATGCAACGAGATTCTTCTGCATTGTTGTTTGCTGTACTGTTGATTATGTTACGGGCTAGATACAGCTTGGCATGCTGAAAGCGTTGAAGGATTGATGTGCCATTCTTATACAATTAGTTTGAGAATGTCAATACAGGTCTGTGAGAAAAGATAAGATGAATAATCATAGAAGCGTCGTAAGCTCTCTCGATAAGAAAGGTCAATTGACATGATAATCTCAGGCTTCAAGGTGCAGAAGCCACACGTGTTACATTCTGAATAGTACTGTTGGTTCAGATACTCGGCAGGTAAGCAGACAATATTCGGAAAAAAAACGCTAGAGCAATATGTGGTGGTACCTTCCTCTCCCACGTGGATTGATCATCCTGGCTCGTTTGTTCACGCGAGGTGTTAGTATCAGGAAATGATACCTAGGTAACGGTGTCAACCAGCTAGTCAAAGAACAGTCCGACTAAATTCTCACTCGTTCTAGAATATGGTATTAGTACGTAGTGCGATGTACTGACATGACTCGGCTGCCAATCAGTTAAAAGATCCGCCAACATATAATAACGATAGTTCCTTTTCATCTTTGTTTGGTATACATTGGTCTGCAACTTTGCCTGCTCTAGAATGGCATTCATATCTCCCCGGCCTACAATTCAATTCGTCAAAAGGCAATTATGTAGCAACGTTACAACATATGCAAGCCATTCACACGGGACATAGCCGATATTGTTCGTAATATCATGGAAGTCAAATAAATGTATGGGGCCCACTATCAAAACCCCATATCTCAAGGCTTATATCAGCCTCTTTAGCGTGCATTGGCCGCACCCAAAGGTGTGTATACAGCAGTCCAATGGGGGATCCTCCGACTTCAATACCTGGCAAATTAGTGGTCAAGCCACGGGAAGTCAAGCGTTGCCCTTCAGCCAGGAACATAGACTTACTCGCTCACGGACCCTGTGATGTGGCCTGAATCAGGGAATATTCGGAAACTATCCGGTTCAGATGGGTCTTTTGAATCATGACCTGTTCTACGAGCAAGCACTACTTGTCAGAAGATAACCTCTGGAGCAATCATCCGGGCACCTCCCCTGTAGATAATAGTATGCAGATTAAGCATACATACATAGAATGTTTTAAATTACATTGGCCTGGCCCTTCACTCTTCCCAAAGGTAGCCAAGGGAAGCAAGCACATACATATCATAACAGGGTCGTATGACCAAGTCCACAAGAAAGCTTTTAGCATCTAGCACTGAGAAAATTCCCAACAACTACTTCGTCTATCTTATGAAGATGTTGAGTTATATTAAACTACGTAGTACATATAGTTGCAATAGATGATCGCACTATGGTCTGTATTTAGCGCGGGGTGATCTTGAGGCTAGATTGTCGAATCCCGAGTGCTCTCGTTGAAACGTGCAGCGAAAATGACGATTTTAATTTCCACTTTCGGAAATTTCCGACCACATACCTTTTTTGGAAGAAGAGGGTACAGGCCTAATGCAACCTTTTGTTTGAATGTGCAATGTTTAGTCTAGAAATCGATACCAGCCTAGTTATTAGTACATTAGGGTCAAGTACAAAGGGCTGGTTGCGGTTTCGTTCTGGGCTTTTGCAGCCATTTTTAGCGATGAGTATTAAATAAACAAGCATCGCTGGGAGTAAACATCTCAATGAACCTAATTATTGATATCACCATCGTTCTATATGTAACGGACTCATATAACCTCACACGACGCGGACTCTCTAAGCATCTGCGCAACAACAACAAACCCACCGAAGGCGGGCGCTCCAAACAGCCCCAGACACAGAACATATACAAAATTCTCACTAACATAACGCCAAAACAGCTTCTTGACACGACCATCAGCTTCCTTCCTCGCCACTTTTCTTGCGTTATCAACAAGTCCAGTGAAAGCTTGGGTAATGAGAAGGGATAGAAAAGGTTGAAACGGTAAGCCCATACCAACAGCTAACCAACTCATTGTCCATGCCCGTTGCGCAACAGTGCTTGATCCGATTTTGAATTGTGACATTCCGCCAATGACAGCCAAGGGCAAAGCTGCTACTAAGACACGTACAAGAAACAACAGCCGCTGGCCGATAAGGTAGTATTGTTTGGGATTGGCGGTGCTAAGGAATTTGCCGGGGCTTTCTTCTATGGTTTTGAATCGGTAGCAGTTGGGGCAAATAAGTAACGGCTTTTTATCCTCTTTGGAACTTTTCTTTTCGAGGTTCTCCTTTTCGTTGGTTCCGTGGCTGTCAGATGACGGTACGGGAATTGCCAATTCGCCTTCGTGAGCGGACAATGTCTTCATCGGGTTACCAGACCCCAAGGAATCAGCTTCCATGTGCTCTTCATCCGGATCTTGTGCCAACTCAATCTTCTCAGCGGTCACGGGTTCCACTTCACCAGATAGGTAGATCTTATTGCTTAGTTGAAATTCCCACATTTCCTGTGAGGACTCTTTAAGAGCAGCGGAGAACACAAAGGTATCCTCCACCTCAAGCTGTGCACTTGGGAGATTGCCAATCATTCCTTGAAACTCACCTCCGCGCCGTGAGGCTTCATCCATCATCTCAGTGCGAACAAGATACAAAGTTGAGTATCGAGGAGTAACCAAGTTGCCTAACAGATTGACAAAGGACATGATCACATAAGGTAAGACTGTAAATGAAAACGCCGCATATCCATATTTGGATACTTGATCGCCTCTAGACCGATACAAACCGGTCAACGCATAGATGATCTGGATGATTGATACCAGGGCAGACGCAAAGCTGTACACTGATGAAAGTTTGAATTCGGACTTCGGGACTGGGTTTAGATCTGAGTTGTTGCTGGAAGGGGATACCGGTTCGATTATAGCGTTAGCAGGTACATAAGCCAGTTCGTATCCTTCTGGTAGTATGTATGTCCCGAAGACTTGATAATTTCGGCGGACGATTTCGAGGCGTTTAGAATCTGCCCCTGGTTGCAACCATAGGGGACTTTCAACTTGTAGTTCGATCGGGTCGCGGTGTGCTTTTCTAAGCGGAGGGTTAGAGTACTCTTCGAGCTGGAAGCCATCTGTCATTATCTCTCTGACTTACAATTCATCCACATATTGCTCGACCTTATCTTTATTCTTAGCTGTGAACGCGACGGGTTAGCCATCGGTCGCAACGTCATAGGAGATCTTACCCTACACATCATTTTATAAGCTTCGTACTCATCCTCATCCTCATCTCGCAACTCCTTAGACAAAAACGACAAGGAACGAAGAGTCTCCCCCGAAATTGGCTTCCATTTCTGTGAACGAACAACCATACACAAAGCTCTCGAGCGAAGCGCTTGCTGGACCGGGTCCTTATAAAAAGCTGCATGTCGCACCATAGCCAGCACCCCACGACCTGCGCCTGAGCTAGGGAAAAAAATTGCCAACACCATGTTCACAATCGTTATACTGACTGGTTCGCCGGGGAACGAAATAACGGTGGCGGCGTGGGATAGATAGTTGCCCAGAAAGAAAGACGCGACATCCGTCCATGTTGTCGGTGTACACCATACGTTTGTATCGGGGTTGTAGGTCACACCTGGAGGGAGGGTGATTGTATTGTCACGAACGGGAAGGACGGCGGCCCATGATCCGTATACGATGGCGAGTAAGACGAGGACATATGTCCTGGGGACGAACAGAGAGTATGTCATGGTCGCGAATATAAGCGACTAGAGACCGAACTGGCGGACGGCATGACTTGATTTCGACGATGAGCTGTCGCGTGTTTATAAAGTGTCGAACGAAGATGTCAAAATAAATCAGGGGATCCGAGTCATCACAGACAGCTGAGATACTAGGCGCATTGAAGAAATCCGATGGGCCAATCACGCAGTGCTTGCTGCACAATCTAAGCCAGATAGAGTTCGGCGATGCACTAGCGCTACATATTATCCAATAGAAATGCTTTAATCCCTTAAGGTTTGCGGATAAGGTTTATCCGGCCTCAATTGGTCCCACTCGTGCCTCTGCCGCTAACCCTTTCTGGACAGCCTCATTCAGCAACAAAAATGAAGGACAGCTTCATCGTTCAAACAAGTACAAGCTATTAGACCTCGCATGTATGAGAAAACATTTCTTAGATAGACTACATTGCTAAGTATGCTACAACTTGATCAACCGGGTGGCGGCTTCCACATGCCGAATTTTTCCAACACCAATCGGCTGGAAATGTCTCTTCCCGTCGTTTTGGGAATATATATATTTTTACAAAAATCGTACCAGGCCGAACAACATTAAACATTGAACGTTTTATTCCACGACCGACAGTACCTAGGTAAGTTTGGAAGCCAAAGTCCTACTTGGATTTTTTGAAAATATTAGGAGATATTGCGAACGAAGTTAATATAGACGAATCCTCAATTTTGGCTCGCAGATCCTATTCGAAGGTGCTCTGGACAGCTGTCGCAAACATGATAGCTATCGTTACATTCTTAGTCCGCTTAACGGTTCCGAGCCCTCACCAGCAAAGGCCCCTTCAGATCACTTATTCCAACACTAAACATCTGCGGGATCTTTCCCTTGTACAAACCATTAGCTACATCTGCCCGCTCTTGTTCGCTGGCCAACTCAAATTGAAACTCTCTCAATAATGTACTCAAAAGTTTGTAGATGTTGGTTGTCGCCACTGTTTTGCCGATACATTGGCGTCCACCGAGTCCGAAATGCATCAAAAGACGAGACTTTGCGGCGGTCGAAGGATCGTCCCATCGAGTTGGGTTGAAGATGTTGTGGTCTTCGCCCCATACGACCGGATTATGGTGGAATGCATGGTTGCATACCGCAAGAGATGTCTAATGCACTATTAGTCAATTTGTTTCTTAAGGTCAGGTTGGACACAATTCGGTGCTTACTCTGTATGGGATATGTGATCCTTCAATTGTTACCCCTGCCGGATCCATGACACGACGTGCCAATGGCATTGTGAATACAGGAGTAATTCTGAAGTTCTCTCTCACGCAATTACGCAGAAAAGGCAGCGACGCTTCGACAGTACTAACCGGATAAGCTGCCTCACCGGGATTTAAGGGTGGCAGATTAGAATCGATTTCGTGGACACACTTTTCCATGTACTCAGGGTTGTGTAATAGATGATAAAAAAGCAGTGTAGCAGTAGCACTGGTTGTATGCGTTCCTGCAATACTGGTATATGTCAGTACCTTTGTGCTTCCTCAATTGAACTTTCACGAGCAAACCGTACATGAAACCAAATGCTTCCGTTTTCAAATCATCAGGAGTGAGTTTCTCTCCTGTCTCCGGATCCTTGGCCTTGATCAAGTTTGTCAATATGTCCTTTCTTTCAGCCTTTTCATCAGATACTTTGGCAACCGACAGATCAGCTAGGCGCCTGTCAATAGATACTGATGCCAGATCTGCACAGGCTTTGCGGCCCGCAAACAGACTTTTGAGTCCAGCGTGCGGTACGTATGGAAGATATATCTTCAAAGCCATAGTCATCATTGGCCAAGAACCTGTCACAGCGGCGAGAAGACTATGCTCAACAACGGGAGGTACACGACTCTCATCGTCTGACTGTTGTACACCGAAGGATTGGCTGAAGGCTAATTCGCCCAGGACATCTATCACATAATAGTGCAGGATCTTCTTGAGGTCGAAAGTCTCATTCCGATTGATATAGGATTGAATCTTGTCTTTTAGTATCTGAATATTCCCGTCCAGATAGTTTTCCATATCCTTGATATAAGCCATTGAGAAACTGTGCGACATGTGCCGTCGTCTAACAGAGTGCACCTAAATAAGTCTCAGTTGCTTGTTCCGTAACCTTTGGGCGGCAGACGCTAGAGTCCTTGACAACATACGGCTTCATCTCGCATTCCGAAGACATTCGGATGTGCAGCTCCATACGCATCATAAAACTCCGTCTTGGGCATAAGCCTAGCACTTTTCTGGTATATAACCGGAATAGCACTCTCGTGTGTAATACTTAGTTTATCCGGTCCATATCGGACAATTGGACCGTATTTCATGTGTAGTTCGGTCAAATTGTATGGCTGTTGCAATGATAAGAACTGGTTCACCTGCCATAGATCTGTGAGGCTTGCGAGGAAAGGTCCGGGATACTTCGCGAGGGGGTGCAAGTATCGTTGATAGACAATATATGCCAAGGCAAAGATAGCCAACAAGCTGCCACCAATAACCAGGGGCATTTCAGATATTTGCTTCAGTATGTATTCCATGATTGCTAAGTTTCCTTCAGACGTGAGGGTAATGGTTTTAATGCAAGGTGACACGAGGAGAGATATGTCTTGATACATATTTATGCTACCCAATTACAATAAACGACCGGCAGTTCATTTTCAACCTTGCACCTTTTACCCCCCTCACAATGCAAATATTACCTGTTGGAGAATATGTGATCTCGGGTTAGTTGCGGGGATTTCGAGAAGGGTCGGGAAGCCCTCGCCCGATTGGCTGGTTGGTACATTTACGTTCGAGGAGGGCCATGGAAGATGGGGAAGAAGATGCGGGGAAGAGAATAATGAAGTCAATGAATATTCTCGACCTCTGGTCATAGATACCTTACAAGTATAGTGATTATAGAGTAACCGATGAGCACAATGCGTCGTATAGAGGTGGCGTGTACGGAGTGTCGGCGTCGGAAGCTCAAGGTGAGCATACCCAATCGTAATGGAACGATAGTGTCTAACACATTACATTAGTGCGATGGCACAAGACCTACTTGCTCTCGCTGTGTTGACTTGTGCCTGGAATGTACCTACAAACCTCTCAGCAGTAAATTCCGGGCTGGTCTTGCGAAAAGGTTCAACATGACTTTTAACTGTTGCATGGTGACTGATCAGGAATGCTAATTGGTTTTGTACAGGGAGAAGAATGATCTTCGGAAAAGAGTCGAAATGTTAGAGGAAAAATTACGCAATTCTTCAGAATCACTTCAACAAGCATCATCCCTCACCAATATGATTCCGGAACATCAAGAGCAATCTCTCAATGTATCAACCACCTTGGATGTGGGCGTATCAGTCGATATCTTATCGACAGATGCATTCAGGCAGACGTCAGAGAATGAGGTTGGATACTTTGGTACGTAGTTACTTCCATATGATCTGTGCAGTTATCTTATCGTCCGAACCGAAAATCCTATACAGGCCCAAGTTCAAATTACGCCATGTTTCGTCTCCTGTCGAAAGTCTTTGCAGATACAACAATGTTCTATATACCTGAAAATAGAGCCGCCCCTACAATAGAGTCGTGCTCTCAATGTGTGAACCATGATAACTACTCCGCAGACCGACTAAATTCCAACCAAGTAGATCGCTCAGGGCCAGCAGCAGGGACGAGCTCTACACGAGACATGTACATACTACCACCCAAACAGGAAGTTCAGTTTCTGTTCAATACGTATTTTCAGGGCATCGGTACTATGTTTACATACATCAACGAAGTTGATGTGCTAAACGAATATCGGAAAGGGAGAGTGCAGCAACCTCCAAAGTTCAGAGCGGTTCTTTTGGCTTTGCTGAACATGATTTGGGCACATTCGTGTGCATCCATGGATAAAATGCACAGAGAAACTTTCTACAACAGAGCTGTAGCACTGTTAGACTCACGTACGGTGGAAAGACCTGGATATGAATTAGGTAAGTTCATCTTTTTTTGTCTTTCCAACGCATCAACTAGACCAACATAAGCTTACCTATTATTCCTACATGTTGTTCAGTGCAAACGCTGCTATTAATGGTCTCATACAAGCAAAACCATCAAAGATCAATATCGAGCTATACAACTCACGCATTATGTGTCAAAGCCGCATTCCATATTGGTCTCCACTCGCAGCGAATTTTGACGGATTGCGGACCGGAAGAACGACGCAAACGTGTTAGTCTATGGAGGGCGGTGGTTGAGAATGATAGGCAAGTCTAGTCTTGCTATCATTATGACAAGCGTTGTATTAACCAGCACAGTAGACTTATGGGGCTGACTCAAGGTCAACCGTATATGATACCGCAAAGTCTCGGTGCATTGGACAATTGCCTAGAGGGAGAATGGTCGAGTGTCAGCAACAATTCTACGTCTCATCAGACGTGAGTCATTACGTGAACTCACACTTCGACTCAAGCACACTAATTATGGTTTGATATTTCAGATGCTTCACCTCGCTCCTCGAAACAGCAATTGAAACCTTGTACAACGGGAATATCGAAAACTCGAACCTCCCCCCGACACAACCATTGCTTTTGGCCTGGGAGTCTTTCAACTGGAAAGTTGAGGCACGGTACAACGATCTTTCGTCTGGGGGGCAGACCATCTCATCTTTGGAGTTGGGGAACTCGTTTCTAGTCATGGATGAAGGCGTGGCAAACCGATTACTAATGACCATTTACTATTATCGCCTTCGAATTACTTCCAATTTCCCATTACTTTCTCAATTTCTTGTCTTAGTGACCACAGACACCGATGCCAGAGGGTTTGAGACACAAAAACTGAGGCAAAAATTGCATCAAATCATTCAGAATGACAGAGAAGCTTTGCATGAACTCCAAAGTGTTTTTCATGCTATTAGCGCTGCTCATGAGTCTTTCTTGACGAAATTTGCTTGTTGGTACACTTGCAACTATACCAGTAACTCATTTCCTGATGCTAGCGAGATTATAAAACGTGCTTACACATATTACTAGGCCTGACCGTTACTCTGCATTACCTCGCCATCCTGCTTGTTGCAAAATATGCGCCAGATATAGTATCGGCTTCTTCCCTGATCGACGTTCGTCAAGAGACAGAGAAATCCCTTGAAATAATGAAAATGATTGGCAAGTCTAGTCTTGTCTCCCAAAAAGCAAGATGTTGTATCGAGCAGCTCTTATCGTTATTTGACACGCTTGGTGAGTTCCATGATCCTTGATAATGAAGAGCTTGACTGATGAGTGCAAATAATAGGAAATGAGCCACGAAAATCTACACCACCAATATCACTAGACTTTCTGGATACAGAGCTCTTTTTGCAGAGTATCCAGAGGCCCTCGAATGAGCTCTTGAATCAGTTCGGGAGGGATGACTTCGATGGGCTGGATCAGTCGTTTCTTGATATCTACTCTCGGCTTCCGCTCTGTGAATGATCTTGTATAGTAGCATAAGATACTTCGATGACATAATGTACGATTCTAATAAGAGATACGCGTGACATCCTTTATAGCTGGACCGCCTCAGCTTCAATGATGAACTTGAAGCATATCGGATTTGTGTTTCTAAGGATACCGCGATGGATATAGTTGGGGATGATTTTCCTCCATCGTTATCGCTAATCGTTTTTTGATGACTATAAAACCCACAATAAGCTGTTCAAAGCTGTCTTTTCGAAAATGGTAGATCTTGATGCGGAGTGATAAACAATGTCGTTCTCCAATCGGCATCAATCTTCCCGTCCGCGGCTATCTCAGCAGATGATGTTAACCATGAACAAAGTCTTTAGATCAATGGGCGGAGATAGTTTGCTTGGCGTAACATTTAGCTTACCCCAGATTTTCAGAATAGGTGACCCCGATGCCCCTTCTCGGCATTCAGATACCTATATATTGTGGTGTGAAGGCCAGAGTTAAGGGCATAAAGCCCCTTTCTAGGCTTAGTCGTTCGATCCCCGATCGAGCAAACAGAACTAATGACGTTAACAATTCTCTTGAGAAGATGGAGAAGCCAAACATCGAACATGTTGAAGAGGGCCATGCGCCCTGTCCCTCGGAGTCGACTGATATACCACATCTAGATCGTCTTTCTGCCGAGCATCGTGAATATCAGTTGAGCCGTCATGGTACGCTAGATCTCATCCCGGTTCCATCTATGAGTGATGCCGATCCATTCAATTGGCCAGCTTGGAAGGTAAGTAAACCACTCATACCATTTCATTCCCGGTATAGGTGAAGAACACAACCCCATACTGATATTTCTCATACTCACTAGAAAACCCTGAACCTCGCTCTCATCAGCTTTCACGCAATGATGGCAACCTTCACAGCAGCATCCATCCAACGTGCATTTGTAGAGATAGCAGAAGACCTGCACGTCAGCGTTCAGCGAGCTAGCTATCTCACATCCCTCGTTATTGCAATCATCGGCGGAGCACCATTGCTCTGGAAGCCCTTTGCTGATAGATACGGTCGTCGGCCGATATTCCTTGTTTCGCTCATTTGCAGTCTGATAGGCAACATTGGCTGCGCAAAAAAGACCGTCTTACGCCACGATGGGGCTGTGTCGAGCTCTTACTGCTTTTTTTTATTTGTCCTGCAGCGGCGATTGGGACCGCGGTGGTAAGTGAGATGTTTTTCAAGAGAGATTATGCGCGTTGTATGGGAGCGTGGGCTTTAATGGTCACGTTAGGTGTTCCATCCGCCCCGTTTATTTTTGGTTTCGTTGTGCAGCGAGAGTCGGATATCGTTGGATATACTGGACGTTGGCTATAGTATGGCAGCCCTTGTAAACCTGTGCCTATGAGCAATATAAATGGCTAATACATGAAGTTATAGGTGAATGCAGTTGAGCTGACACTCTGGTTCTTCATCGGCTCCGAGACCCTATTCGACCGTTCGGTAAACCATGAAGGTGGATTTAACCAGTTATACTTCCGATTGAAGCCTATCGATTCAACCCCATTGTGTGTTCGAGACTTCGTCTACCCACTGTCATTCGCAGCCTGGCCGTGCGTCATGATACCCAGTTTCTCCTACTCGGTGGTCTTCCTCTTCGCCAGCATTCTCCTTTCAATTGAAATCCCACAAATATTTGCCGAGAAGTTCCACCTGGATGCCCAACAGATTGGACTTCAATCCATCTCCATCATTATCGGTTCCATAATTGGAGAGCAGATTGGAGGGTATCTATCTGATCAACGGATGTTAACTAGACAGAAACGAAGCGGTAAATTGCCAGCAGCAGAATACAGATTATGGCTTAGATACCTCGGAATAGCTCTCTCAATATGTGGCGTTGTTACCTTTCTTGTTCAAACTGAAAAAGCTTCTTCTAATTGGAATGTCACTCCCTTGATCGGGGCAGCCATCGCCGCTGTTGGAAACCAGATTGTCACCACAGTAAATATCACTTATGCAGTGACCTGCTATCGAAGTGAAGCCGCTAGGGTTGGCGTTTTTATCACTTTTGTGCGTCAAACTTGGGGGTTTATTGGTCCTTTTTGTTTAGTAATAATACTCGTTCTTTCGGAAAATATGTGCCTGGATCGGTATACTCATCCGATATTTAGGTTCCCGCAAATGCTCGACAAAGTCGGCTTGTATGCGAGCAACGGCATCATTATCGCGCTCATTGTAGTTGGTGATTCCGACAATGGTTGTACAGTGGCAGGGCCATAAATGGTGAGGTGAGAATATCGGTTGACAAGGCTAGGACGGGTGCTTGTTTCACTTTATGTTCGGGGTCCAGATGAAGAATTGGAATGGTCGAACCAGATAGTAGAAGTAGAGCATGCTCCTTCTTTCGGCATCACATGCAACAACCGGCAAATTTTGTCTTTAAAGCACGGCTTCAATTTTAATTTAAATATATGGCTTGCATGAAGCTTCACAAAATAGATGCAGACTTAGGCATTCAAAGTACGTATGCAGTGGATACTAAAAATTAAATAAGTCTATATTGGCCTACATAGTAATTTTCCGTCCCTGTTCCTAGGGCTTTGCCGTCAAATCAGGTATGAAGTCTTACAAAAAACGCCCTTTTCAGTAGACTCTAGATTCCAGGAATAGCTTCCTATTTTATACATTATGCCGTATGTCCGAGAGATTCTAACCTAGTAGAGCTGTAGTCTAATTTATTGGGCTATGGCTACTACGTTAGAGGTGAAGATCGATCGACAAGGACAACGACGTGGTGCTTCCGGCCCACATGATTGGTTTCAATATGAATCCGCCCCGGGGTTTGTCACTTTGGCCCGATTTTAAGCGTTTATGCTGTCAGTGACACATGCAACGTCGGAATTTCCTCATATATAAGCTTTGTTTCATATCGCGATGATTCAGGATTTGTTTTGTTTCCTGTTGCGTTCAAGCGGTTTCTGTTGAATTCGGAGACAAGATATAAGTTCCAAGATGAAATCTACATCTACCATCGGCGCAGCCGCAGTGCTGTTAGCTGCTCCTAGTGTGTATGCTAGCCTTATCAACTATCCTCCCATTCCGAAGGATCTGACGACCCCATCTCAACAGCGATTGGCAGTTTATGGACCTGGAGGTAGGATGTCTCTCTTCAAAGTGTGATTTCAGTGCAATCAACTTAAAACGGTAAATTGATATGTGTCTACAGCCGTTTCCGTTGGATGGAACACATACGCCTACCAAAGCTCGGCTTGCGTTCAATACGGAACATCCAGCTCCAATCTCAACTCGCAAGCTTGCTCGACCATCAACTCCACAACATACGCTAGCTCGCGCACGTACTCCAATGTCGTGATCTTGTCCGACTTAGCCCCGGCGACCACTTATTACTACAAGATTGTGTCCACCAATTCAACTGTCGGACATTTTCTAAGCCCCCGCAAGCCAGGCGACAAGACTCCTTTCAACCTAGACGTTGTAATTGACTTGGGTGTCTACGGAGCTGATGGATACACCACCGCCAAGAGAGACGATATTCCCACCATTCAGCCGGAGTTGAATCACACCACTATTGGCCGCCTCGCTGCTACCGTGGATGACTACGAGATCGTCTTGCACCCTGGTGATTTTGCCTATGCCGACGACTGGTACGAGAAGCCCCACAATCTTCTCGATGGCAAGGATGCGTATCAAGCCATTCTCGAGCAATTCTACGACCAGCTTGCGCCTATTGCCGGAAGGAAGCTGTACATGGCGAGTCCCGGTAATCACGAGGCGGATTGTACTGAGATTCCGTATACCTCTGGGTTATGTCCTGAAGGTCAGAAAAACTTTACAGACTTTATGCATCGCTTCGGACAAACCATGCCCAGCGCATTCACATCTAGTTCAACCAACACTACCGCGCAATCATTGGCTTCCAAGGCCAAGAGCCTCTCGAACCCACCTTTCTGGTACTCTTTCGAATACGGCATGGCCCACATCGTCATGATAGATACCGAAACCGACTTCCCCGATGCACCAGATGGCCAAGATGGCTCGGCAGGACTGGACGGTGGCCCCTTCGGTAGCAGCAGCCAACAACTCGATTTCCTTGCCACAGATCTCGCCAGCGTCGACCGCAGCGTGACACCCTGGGTTCTCGTCGCCGGCCATCGTCCCTGGTACACAACCGGCGACAGTTCCTCAGCCTGCACATCCTGCCAAGCGGCCTTCGAGGACCTGTTCTACACCTATGGCGTTGACGTCGGTATCTTCGGACATGTACACAACTCTCAACGTTTCTTACCCGTATACAACGGTACCGCTGATCCCAAAGGTATGAACGATCCCACTGCACCAATGTACATCATTGCAGGTGGTGCTGGCAACATCGAGGGCCTATCTTCCGTGGGAACTGTGCCGTCGTATAATGCGTTTGTGTATGCGGATGATTACAGCTATAGTTCGTTGAAGTTCTTGAATGAGACTAGCTTGCAGGTGGATTTCATTCGGTCGTCGACTGGGGAGGTTTTGGATTCGAGTGTTTTGTATAAGAGTCATTGATTGTGATCTTATGTGATGTATATATGATTGATTGACATATGATATCTTGGTTCACTCATCTTTATAGTGACGGACTCGAATGCATGTGAACATTTGAATCCATATGCCAATATACCCCTTTCAAAAAACATAGGCCAAAATCCGAAGAATTGACTGAATAAGGTTGCGAAAAATATCTATAAGATGAAATCTATTCCCACATTGCAGGTATAATAATCTCATCGCATCATCACAAATTGAAATACCGCAGTCCCCATGATGATTCCCATAACTACCTAGGTGGGTTTTAAACTTGGCACCTGCGTCAATGAGAAAAGGCTCAATCATGGCATGGTATCCTAACGACGATGATTCTCCAGATGAGCCTCATATAACGACTCTCGCACCATCAGAGTCCTGGCCCTTCTGTTCCCACACGCTGAGAGCAAAACAGTCATACCCTTCTCTCGGATCGACTGCAGCTCGCGACGTCCTTGAATTTAGTAGACCACTACCATGATATGCCTGTGTGGAATCCATGTGCGTGTATCAATGGCTGTCGATGTTGACAGAAAAATTGATGTCGTCGGTTAACTGTGACCCTTTGTTATGGACATAGTATAGGGAGGCGGAGTAAGCGTAATGAACACGTGAAGAGAATGACTTGACTACAGACAATCATTGGCGGAATACCGATGGTAACGTCTGCGTAGGAAAGTTGTGTGTTTGTGGTCTGGGTATCGGTGGATGTCAAGACACAGAATACGATCTACCAAAATTCCAGTCAGCTTATAGCAGGATGAGAGATAGTGATAGTGTGTAAGTACTTACTTCCTCGAGAAAACTGATACGAACCACGGGCTCAAATGCGACCAATTTCAACAAGACGTGGTGCCTTCGCAGCTCGACTTTGACGGCTTTGTAGAATTTGATGATCGATAGAATGCAGATTGCGAGTGAGACGTTGGAAGCTATCTTTATATCTTTAAAAAAGTAGAAAGTCAGCATTGCATCTTGAATGAAAACCAAGAGCGGATGAGATCACCCATAGTTGAGCGAAATAGGATTTACAACTGTGGTCACAGTAGACGACGACGGCTTCAGTCAGGTAGGTCTGTGACACTGGCAGCACCGAACGTGGCGGTTGGGTATTGAAAGTCAGCGATAAGTCTTCCCAATTCAACCTTGTTAGCATAAAAGTTCCTTTGTCAATAGGATATTGTCAATCGTACCCTATACCATTGTAGCCCATCAACCGGCACTGACGACCTTCTTCTCTTGGGTACTGGTAAAGATGCAAAGACTTCAATTCTTTCATGTTAAATTGGTGTAATAAACTCTGCCATCAGCAGTAGAAAGAGCTCATGGCAATGGCCTCGAAGAAGCTTTACCATGGAGTCAGATGTGTGGCGGTTTGCGGGAAACAGACGGAGAGTTCGTATGCGGGGATTAAGAAGCAGATTCGTAGTATCCTATTAGGAGTATGTTACAACAGCTTGATTTTGGATGTTCTGAAGTACTGTATGGCTTACCTATATTGCTCATTCAGTTTGCTCAAGTGAGTGATGTGTAGTTCCAGCAGAATCAACATTAGGATACAAATAAGAGTCGTAAAGACGCCGGATATGATTACACTGAGTTGATAGTGCGTGAGGTTGCCAATGAACGGAGAGGTTGAAGATCGAAAACAAGCAACATTAGAATAGTACTTGTGAACACAATGCGTGTTCGGTTGGGCTACTTTTCACGAGCGGTAGTGCAGTGCAGAAATGTGTACTTTGGCTACTGCTGCTGCGGTTATCATAATCAAGTACTCCCATAATGGTTGGCAATGTTCCTGTTTAATTTTGAGTACTGCAGTTTGTGAATGAGAACGAAAGCGAGTTCAAGTATCTTGGTCAGGTCAATCTTGAAACTTGAAAAGAACGGGGAATTCTCGTTGCTGCCAGCCTCACCGGTGCTTCGAGGCAAGATAGAGGGCACATTTAACCTTACGTAATCTATATTGGGCTTGAGAAAATCAACAATCTAAATGTATAATGAATGTCATCATGGCTGGTTTATATATATTGAATTTTACCATGTGGCCAATGAAAAACCAAGTCTAATGACGATGCCAGCAAAGAGCGCAGACAAATGAAGAGGCTGAGCTGTTCTCGCACGATCATCGACATAAATCTCCATAGAATGTATATATCGTCATTAAACAGATTATAGGAATCAATAAGCTTAAGATTACCCTATTGGGATATGGCATGTAAGGATATGATTGACTTGCTGGCGGTGCAACAAACCGACTAGGCGACTAGGGCTAGGTTTTTCTCGGGCTCGAGGTTTTGGAAGCTTGAATCTGCAAAAGAACCCTAATACAGGTGTTTGATGGAGTCATTAAACAGCTGAAAACACCCTTAGTTTTATCCATCTAGTCCCACCTAGAAGTTCAATGGCGGAAAGATTACGGCCGCTGATGGAAATAGAAGTACGGACATCATTCGTAACCCTAACCCAGGCTACATTTAATGAGGTCCACTTGGGGATTCCATCACTACCACCTTAGAGATAACTGTAACGGGTAGAATTGCACTTAAACCCATAATAAGTTTCGTTCGTGTGTGCAACAAGTGAATGAGGTACCGGCGAAGTTTTATGGTGTACGTAGCTTAGTTCGATATTAACGGCTCGTCCATGTCTTTCCATTCTGTGATAATTTGACCAGATCGTTCTTCTAAAAAAAATAATCTCTTATCAGTTTGGTTATTGACAGATCAGAACCTGATGGATTTTATACAAGCTGGGGAGCTTCCCACTGTTGTCAGATATAGACCAATCACAATCGACTTCCACTGGCTACAGTTCATTCAAGAACGTAAACCTATCGTGTCAACCCCATTTCTGATACTAGCCGTAGATGTATCTGACTCTGGTCCAGATACCATAAATATTGAGAAGGTGATAAGATGTATCCTGGAATAAACCGGATTGTTCTTCTCTCAAAAATTCGATCAAGTCAAGCCTGTAACACCGTTTGTCTCTGTCGACTTTTCCTGATGCCATTTTTTTCACGTTAGCCTATTTCTTCGACTTACTTTCGAGGATATAACGAAAGGGGTAGCATTGTGCTGACCAGGAAAGCCATGCGAAATCTGTTGATGACTGCAAGGTTCGTTCAATTGGCCCATCGGAATCCTCATCGCCAAAACTAAGGCCATGTTATTGGTATATGGATGACATTCTTACACAACAATCATGGAGCGCGTCGTCAGCTTACAATCCAGCCTTGTCTACCTAGCGACGAAATAAAGGAATTGATGAGGAGGCAAGATACTTTGACCAGGTTAATCATTGAAAGCAGTACAAATCGAAACAGTTGGCTGCGAAAGTAAGTCAGAGGAGATGTTGTCTCAGGTCCTACCTTGATGAGACGGGATTGTCTGGTGAACTGGGAAGATATAAATCGTTATCTCGAGGTTCAACGGTCATGTATTTGGTCTTGACAAAGGCTAAAAGTGTCATGTTGGCCTCTGATTAACACTCACGCCATAACACACACCCGTGGCGCACAAATTCATGCCGCGTTCATGTGTGAACCAATTAACAAACCCGTGTTCCATACAAAATGACGTTAGGGCTTGCTGGATCTATGTTACCAATAAAGCTTACGCTCTAGTTTGCCTTTGAGTGTGGTGGAAGCATCCCACCGTCGATCTCGTATATAAATTAAACCTTATAATCCTCTGTAAGAGGCCTGCTTGGGCTCGAATATGGTGAGCAATATAGTTGTCGTGCACGCTTACGTACCCATCTGCACGGGCCTACATTGAGCGTACGAACGAGCCTGCATACGTCATACGTAGGAGTTGGTGTTGGTTGTTGTGGGTCGGAGATGGTCGGAGATGGTCGGAGTTCAAAGTGGTATTGGGTTAGTTGGAATTGGTTTTGGAATTGTTGGTGATGGGCGTGGTGTTGGAATTAGTGTTGGATGTTGTTGGCGGTAGTTATATCGGCAGAGTAACGGTTACGACGTGGAAATAATTCGAACCCACCCAACCACTATAAACACGCACACTATCTTTCCAGTAACCCTAACGTAATATACTCTTACACTTATAGCGCTTCTTTGCTCGCTTAGGCTTCATTCTGATTCCTGAGCGGAATTGACTACGGATTCGTGTTCCATCAGTTCCCACGTACGTTACGCACCTCGTATCCTCGTCTTATTCCTTGTCTATAATACGCCTCCTTACATGTACGTAAAGTTATAACAAGCTTATATACTTACTACGTAGTATAAGCAAATTACTCAAACTATGGATTTATGGGGCTTAACATACGCCAGGTTTACTCAGTCTACGTATTAGGCTACCTATCTAACCCCTAAAAAGACAAAAATCAAACTATTAGTTCTTAATTTTCGAATCTGAAGACATCAATACGCTTATATAGCGTGTTACTTTATCGTAATACTTGTTATCTTTTACTATCGACTGAGTTAGTAACTTAGTCCATTACTTTAATTTAAACTGTAGGATTATGCATGTATGTCTTAGATCGCTGCCAACAATCCTTCGGCTAAACCCGAATCTGGCTGCATGGAGCGGCAGGCTGATGAGTGTGCTCTTTTCCACTCATCCGAGTCTACGTACATATCGTAATTGTACCAAATAATCACATGTGATCAATCATTGCAATTCGCGGATCAAGCCTTAATCCGTAACGTTTAACTATTGAGAGGTTCAGCAAAGCCCCCACACCAACCTCATCGCTTACTCCTTTAGGCAATCATCTGGAAACAGGATAGTGTGCTTTATTAGGCCTAACCCGGCATTTTTCGCCATACAGCCTGGTAGTGAGCGCTACTAGGGTCTCCCGGGATTTATAAGGACACGTAGTACGTAGCCCCCCTAAGGATCCCTTAATGTTGGACACGATATAGGCGCTATTCTCTGACCTTTGGAGGGTTTTTAAAGCCCAGTCGGCATAGAGCTTACTCCGTACAATGTAACAAATTGTTTGAACTAGCACTATATAATGCAGTAGGCTATTAGTTTGCGATGGCCTCTAATATGACCTGGTATCGCGCTGGCGCTAGGTGAATGGAAGGGTGTTCTCGTAACAGCTTGTAAGGTCCCTGGCGGGCGGTTAGGGCTAGTGGCAACTCGTGCCGAAGGCCAATCACAAGGCTCGAAGTGATCTTGAGAATTGCCTAAATAGGTATCTTCCATGTATTTCCCAATTCGGTAATCACATTCCGCACCACCGCCCACCCCCCCTTTGGGGCCTCAGGCAGCCGCGAGGTTGTGGCGTGATTGGTCGAATGGAGGATGGCCTATTTAGGGAATTCCATCAACCAATCAGAAGCCAGGACGTGGGAAGCGGGAAAAGTACGTGATGGTTGCGACGTGTCGGAACTCAACACGGTAATTTCAGGAGTTAAGCCTCTTTGGGCTGTAATTTAACTCGGTAACGAGATCCAATTCCAAGCCGAGGTCCAATGGAGTTCAAACATTTGGAATCCGTGTCGATTTAGAGGCCGCCTGCCCTTATAAGATTTAGCACCGTGGGGAAGCTAATCCTAGGAGGGCAGTTGAAAAAACGTTGACCTAGGGACCCTCTGTGGCTGCTACTACCGTGGGGTCCTTAGAATATAGAATACGAAGTTTCCGAACTTCGTACAAATATTAGCCTGTGTTAAAACCCGCTAGCAGCAGTGGATTTGTAGATGGGGGCCGAGTTTATTCTGCGATCGAAGGCATCTTAACTAATCAGAGCGCCGGGACGGCGCTGTAAGCTGTTGGTTTATTATTTGGTAAAACATCTCTAGTCTTAGCTTCAACCTACTCCGTACAAGCTTTATAGTACAACTAGCTGAATGTCCAGTCCTAGTGTTTCGTTGGCTGTCATGATTAATATAGTTTGGTTGAAGGCTTAACGCCGTTAAGCATTTTAGTTTTCTTGAGGGCGGGAAAATTAATCAGATTATGTCCGGTCATCCCGTCCTGTCGTAGTCTGCTGAGCTTGTTTTAGTAGTGATGTTTGGAGGCTCAACTCGAACTTGGCTGCGTGGTTGATGATCAAGTGGACAAGCTCAATGATCACTTCTGTCTGCCGCTTACCATCCACCTGGAACACACCGTGACTCTAGTATTCGCATTTAATTATTCCATCTCATCTCATGACTGGGTCTTCTCGCTTGCTAGGGTACTCTCAATACACCCGTATCACCGCCCACTTCGTCCAGAGCCCACTTATACTCGAACAAATTGGGACAAATTGGGGGCCAAGCAGGCTTAATATACCTACAGCTTACAACTGAATCAGCCTGGCGCCCTGGCTGATTCATCTGTAAGCTGTATTCAATTTCGGGGCCATAATGGAACAGATTTCGTTACTCATGCAATCCACATCAAAGAACCTTGTAAGTCAAAGCAATTGGGTTGTAGGCACGAGACAACTCTCCCCCCGAATCATCCCTATCGTAATTTTATACAAGGTTTAATTATCTCACCTACCTGTCGCCATTGTACTCCACAAGAATTTAGAACTACGATTCCACCATCCAGTTGCTTGTTGCTCTACGCGGTTCATGACCACGCACGTATAATCTACCCTGTCAACTAGTGTTTTGTGCCCCCTTCTTCTTGTAGTCTGTAACGAAGCTCTGAAGCACACTTTTACAGAATGTCAGAATTGGTGGCAATCATCGCGTCTATAGACTTCGTGGACACCACGTGAATAAACTAATAGTAATAATGCATATAGCACCAGCAGAAATATCGATTTCACTGAATTAAATAAGAGGATCTATTTTTGTTGCTCTGCATTAATCGAGTTTGCAACGTGAATTTCTCAGGCTGATGATTGGAGCTGTTCTCCAGCCAGAGAGCAAAGCTGAGCGGGCGAAAACAATTCTGTAAGTGCTGACGTGCTAAATCTGTAGTGATGACAGTGGAACCCGAGTTTAATCCACTCCATAAGAATCTAACTGCTACAAGAGTATAATCTGATAAATGAGCATGGACTTGACCCTAGGCTCGTTCCCCACGAAACACACTTCTTTGCCACGAGTTCGTATCTAACAACACACTAAAATTCCATGAACCAACCAGTGAGATAAGGCCGGTCAGAGTATTTTTCTAGCCCCTGTTACCAAACTGTTGGGCGCGTATCATTTGACGCAACAAGTGGCTCAAGACAGCTATCTTGTAGCTTAATTGGAACTAAATCTCCGTGATCTTCTATAAAGTCACATTCAATTCCTTTAAGCTGATGAGCCGTTGATGACCAACTTTATGACGCTATAACCATCTGCTGTTCGCGTACAAGCTCAATCTTGCTGCAGTAATCCTCTGCTTTTTATTTGCGATCAGTTGCGACCGAATACTTTCAGCGGTGGACTTACAACTACCACCATTTGTGCGTCATGATTGAGTCCAAGGTAAGTCATTGTGCGTTGAGATATTTCACTCACTTGGAAGGGATCCTTCAAGGGATCCTTTGAACTCAATGAATCTTTCCCCAAATGCCATCAACTAGAGTTGAGCCTATGGACTGATCGTGATTAACCCATCTAGTTTCAAGAAAACCATCGGCGGCGGCGGGCGCCAAACCAGTTGGTATGGACGCAGCCGCGAACAATTTCACCATCTTTGCACAAGCAGACAGAGAAAGTCTCGCCACTATCTCGGGAGGCGTCCAATAAGGATACTAGAATACGGAGGACGCCAGTGCAGGACAAGCAGCAACAGACTTCTAATCCAAGGTCCTATCCCTCGTCCGGTCACACGAAGCATGTGTTAGATTGGAATGAGACAGAACTTTTCGACCTTGGAGGAACCTTCGACATGGCGAACGACATTACCAGTGCTCCGAGTCCTGCGAAAGGCATCTCCATTCTTGATGCCGCTGCGCTACCCACACCTCAATCAATGAACCCACAACAATATGCGATGCAAGTCGATGACAATTATTTGGGCAGTCTCATGTCAAACTTTACCGACGACTCAGCCGAGGACGGTAGTAACAGCTACATGACTGAGGGGCCGTCCGACTCCAGCACGAATTCGAATAGACTCAACGGATTTAGTGCCCTCCATCTCGCCGCCTACCTTGGTAAAGCTTCCGTCATTCGTCTCCTACTCTCAGCATGTCCCGACGCAGTGGATGTCACGAATAGTGACGGAGAAACTCCACTACATATTGCTGCTACGGAGGGTCGTTTCGAGGCTGTGGTAGAGCTGCTCCGCGCAGGGGCTAATACCCTCCTGCAAGACGTCGACGGACGCACAGTCTTACACATAGCTGTTTGCAAAGAGCATGTCGACCTTGTACACTTACTATTAGATGGTCATCATGGACAAACTTTAATTCGGATCTCCGACTCTGCCGGTAAAACCCCTTTGCATCAAGCAGTTATGCAGGGATGTGACCAGATAGTCCAAATATTCCTGGCAAAGGGCGCAGATCCACGCATGACAATAGGCAAGTCGAGTGGAGATAGCAAATTAGATGCTGAGAGGGCAAATTTTTTCAATGGCATCATGACATCAACTAACAATGTGTCGGCCAATCAACAACCTGACAACTTAAATACGGTCAAATAGTACATGGAAGTTGAAACAATGCATTGAATGTAACGACTTGGCAGCATTTTTTATTGGAGTTGGAGTCTGGAATGAGTGTTTCTTAGCTAGATATAGTTCTTTTCTATTTACATCAACGGGCTTATGATTCTTGGGGGCGTGAGGGCTGGATATTGTCGTGTAGCAATTGGCAGTGGTTTGTTATTAGCTAGATATCATGATCTCTATATGTTAACTATATTTCAATCAAGAAGCTTATTATTTTCAAGGAATATGATTCATGTTGTTTAACAATAGTGAGTATGTATATCAATATTGATAGGCAGTGTATTTCAAGGTTCAAACGTTGTCGTCCCGAATGTATATATCCCGCGGTACCTAGGTACCCGTGGATGAATATATATGTATATAGGTATCTCACGGCGTCAGCCTTGGAATATATCTAAATTTTTTTGAGTCACCTAGGCCACTGCATGATCTATTATAAAGGTTCCTTTTTATAAGCTAGTTCTATTTGCTGTGATCCAAAAATGTAGCTTTTTTTGGTGTCTGCTCCGTACTTCAAAAATGACGACGTCATGGCTATATAGCTCTCCTGACGCCAACAAACGATCTACATCAACACCAAGAACCACAGCATCGGAATAGTCTTCCATGCCCTGCATAAGAGCGTGCATGATGATCATCTCTCCCCACCTGACCCACAAGGGAGAGAATCCCTGCGTCTGCAGGCCATGAGGATTCGTATTCGGTAGAAACGGCGAGATGCTGACTGACTAAGAGAAGAGAGCGGAGAGCGGAGTGAGGGCCAAGCCAGTTCGATGCAAGTTTGCGTATATAGGAAGATTTAGAGCCAAAGAGAGAGCCCCATTTGCCTTCGGTCCCCGGAGGCTGCAGGTTTAAGTCGTGATGGGCCGGCCTACCAACTCACGCCGTTGTTTTAGGGCTAAGATTCGTGGATTTTTGAAACTGAAACTGTAATAAAAGGTTGTAAGCATCGTGCATGAAAGAATGTATTACTCTGGTAAGTGGCTCATATCATCATACAAATCCGTCGTATGCTATATTGGGACTCACTCCACCACATTCATCTTTTGTCGTCTGCTTTGGACTCCACTACTAGCGAAATACATATTCTCTATACTACTAGGATCTTCAAGAGAGGGAGGCAATGTGGCGTCTTGATGAGTCTTGCATACGGCTTTCTAGCTTGCATTTCAAGATGATAAATGCCGTGTCGAGTAGTGTCGAGAAAGTTACGACTTGTACAATGGTAATACTAACAAGGCAAGTTACAGTAGCTATTTTGTAACAATCGTACTGTACTGTAACACTTTAGGATGAGCATCCTGGTATACTTTTAAGGAAAGAAAGAGGTACTGGTGGTAATATAAGTTTGCAGGCAGCGAGGAGGGTCTCGCCTCGTTTATGTTCCTAAGAAATAAAAAATCTCTTCACGCCGTCAACACATTGCCCTTCCCGGAAAGTCCAGCAAGATAGTTTATATACAATTCTTGAGATCTACCATAGGCAGTCCAAGTGTCTCCTCGTGAAAATTTATCAGTCAAGTCTACATTCCTGTCACTTTCTCCTGGAGGTTGACCCGGATGGAAAAGAAAACGAACTGAAGCTGTTCGGTGTTTATGTCCCTCTTGGGGCCGGAGACGACTAGAAGTCTCATGGTTTGCTTCTTCTCCCTTCAGGAATACGTCGAGTTGTCAACCGTTTTGGATTTAAGAAGTCATTGGCCAGAGGTCGGTAATCCATCAAGTATGAGGACTTTTTTCTCGTAGGATAATCCTGTTATTCGACTTTCACTTACGATGTAACCGCTAAAAAATATTATATACAAGTAAACTATGCGAGAATTCCCTTAAATAAATCGGAAAACTTGTCTGATTTCCCTTTATCAGTATGTTCGAGGTCCTCCCTCGAAATCCCGCTTTCCTCACACATTGACTTAAATAGTCCGGCTGCCTTCCACAGCTCCATTGGCGAGCCCAGTTCTGCAATTCTCCCTTTATCCATTACGCACACCTTATCATAGTGGATGATGGTTCGTATACGATGCGCCACTGTGAGAACAGTTTTGTTTTTGAAAGCTTCCACCAACGTACGCTGGATCTTGTCATCAGTCTCCATGTCCACACTTGATGTTGCCTCGTCACAGACGACAATTTTACTACCCCTAACCAAGATTCTCGCGAGAGCGAGCTGTTGACGTTGCCCATGGGAAAAATTTGACCCTTCTTCCTGGACAATGTCGTCTAAATGCACGCTAGTCCCGAGATGGGCTCCGCGCAGGGCGCGCCAGAGCTCTTCGTCAGTATATTGTGACAGAGGGTCGAGATTAAAGCGGATAGTACCGCGGAAGAGGATGGAATCTTGTAGCTGTATAGACAAGCGCGAGCGTAGATCTTCGAGTGGGATTTTGGATATGTCAACGCCGTCGATTAAAATACAACCGCCGGAGAGCTTGCAAACTCGAAAGAGAGAGCTGACGAGAGACGATTTGCCAGCCCCCGTGCGGCCGACAATGGCAACATGCTCACCGGCTTCGACGGTTAAACTAAACCCGCGGAGTACTTCGGGTAGACCAGGGCGATAACGCATGCGAACATCTGAGAAAGTGATCGCTCCACGCTCTGGCCATAATGGCGGAGCTGACACAACCCACGAGTCATTAGCGTCTTCAGATGGGAGGCTTCTGCCGGAGCTATATTCGTAAATACGCTCTGTCGCAGTCATTGAATCTTCTACACGTGACCACTGACGGACGATGAATTGAAGCACCTGCAATGCGCCTAGAGAGTAGGTCAAGACCAGACCCGAGATGGCAGGAAGCTGAGTAAATCTGTCTACCACAACTAGAACTCCGCTCGTGACGATCAGAATAACTCCTACAGTATCTAGCCGAAGAGCAAGCCACCTCTGGCTAGAAAATGCCAAAAAGCCGGCGCTATTGTGGTTATCGATCGCAACATTCAGCAAGTGGGAGAAATGTGACTGCATCGAGTAGTTGCGAATCGTGGTTACCCCAGACAAGGTCTCAGAAAAGCGCGCAACCATGATACCTCGAAGCACAGCTTCGTGGCGCTTGAACTCTCGTGCAGAAGCACGATAGTATGACGCAGCGAAGAGAAAGATCACGAGACCGGGGAGCAAGGCGATCGCAAACCAGTGGAAGTAAGCCACAATGAGACCAAGAATGCCAATCATCATGGCAGCTGAAATCATGAAAAGCCTCACTGCCTCCGGTAGCGCATCGTCCATGACTTCGATATCCTTGGAAAAACGGTTGATAATCCGCCCCAACGGCGTGGTATCAAAAAACCAGATCGGCGCGCGTATAACATTTTGAATAGCTTTATTCAGCATCACGTTGCTGGAACTTGTACCCGTGATGGAGATACAAAGACTGAACAGGTAGAGCAGACTGCCCTGTATGATGGTGAGAGCGACATAGATGCCGATATACGTGTTGCGGGCCAGGCCAAACCTGTCGAGTGTCCACCAAGCTAGCCATAGTCCGCAGAGTAGGTTGCCGCCTTGCGCCAAAGCAAGTAGTGGCAGGGACAAGAAAATAAGAGACTTCTTGTCAGCACTTGAAATGTAGGTTCTGTAAATGGCCCACGGAATAGTTGACGTGGCTTGCTCCTCAGCATCTATTAGCGGTGGCAAGGTCTCGTTTTTATCTTGGTTTTCTGCCCATGAGAAACGTTTCAATGACAAACGTGTCTTCTCGAAGGATTTCGTTGCCTGGCTAGGTTCTATGCTATCCGTTCCTTGATGGCCCTGGTCTTCTTTTCCATCCGCCTCATAGACGAGGTCACCAATCATGTCCGGATACTGGTCTATTAACGTTTTGTAGGTGCCAAGTGCTTTGACTCTTCCTCCTTCTAACCAGAGTATTCGATCACATTGGCTGAGAACGTGGACCTGATGTGTTGCCAGGATTCTTGTCTTCCCTTTAAGGAGCGAAAGGATTGCATCGTTGAAGATAGCCCGCCCAACATATGGATCTACAGCAGACAGTGGATCGTCTAACAACACTATCTCTTGATCCGAGTATATTGCTCGTGCTAAACTTATTCGCTGCTTTTGCCCCCCGCTCAAATTTACCCCTCGCTCACCGATTTCGGTTGCATCTCCATTCGGAAGTGAGTCAAAGTCTGTGCGGAGTTGACATGCGGTGACGACGGCCTGGTACCTTTCCGGATCATAAGGTGTGCCGAATAGGATATTGTTTCGTACTGTCGTATTTTGTATCCAGGCTGTTTGTGGGCAGACAGCTATTTTCGAGCCGAACTTTAATGATCCATGTACTTTCGGGACATCACCAGTCATAGTGGATAGTAAGGTGCTCTTTCCAGAGCCAGTTTTGCCAATCACAGCCAAGAGCTCTCCTTTCTGTACAGTAAGAGAGAACGAAGCTGGACTATATGGCGTAACCGGTCCATCGAAGCTGGTTTCTAACGCAAGAGTTGACTTGCTCAAGTTGGAGACGTTCTTCTCAGCCGAGGCACTCATCCCACCTCGAGTGAATACTGCATCCTTCATCTCCACCGCATATTCCATATTTCTATCCATGTCATAAGGCTGCACTTCTTCTGCCAGGAGGTACTCCTCAATTCTCTGCAAACTTACCCATGCGTCGCTCGCTTGGCCAAGGCACCCAGGCAAGTAGGCAGTGGGTATGAGCAAAGCACTAAACAGTGCGACGCTCGAGAAAACAACAGGGGCGGTCAGTTCCTTGCCACTGCCGAGCGCAAATGTCACGAAGCTCACCATTGCTAACAGCATAGGCAGACTCTGACCTAGAGACGTGACGGCGTTGAAAATCGCCATATGAACCTGCAGTTTGTTCGTTTCTTCATTTCGAATTTGAATCAACCGCTGCGTAAAGTTTTTGTCCCAGCTAAAGTATTTGATCAGCCGTATGCCCTGCAGAGCTTCTTGTGTTAGGCTGACACGAGCGTCGGTAGCAGCGTTTATGCCTTGGCGTTTGGTGTAGATTGCCTTGACGCCGGCAACGAGGAATCCCATGGCAACAATCAAACACCCCAGCCCCGCGAGCGCAGAATAAGAAAGATTGACAATAAGCAGGGCCATGCAGACAAGGACCATGATCGGTGACGTCCACACTACATGGACCATGTTGAGACATTCCTCAATTCGATGTACGTCCATTGATACCAGGTTGATGACACGCCCGTTGGACCAACCCTGTTCTGTTTCAGCATCAGAACCAGAGGAGGATTTAACATTTTCTGTGGAGTCGCTCTCTTTGCCGTTTTTGACTAGAGCTCTCTCGTCTCCTTGGGATGGGGTTTTTGGGATATTAACTTGTTGGTCTGCAGCGGCCGAGGCAGACCCTCCAGCCCTACCACTTTCAGAGATCTTCATACTCTTCTCCAGAATCTTGGCAGTCAAAATTGCCCGAGCCTGACCGCCAACCATCTGTCCGGAATACAAGAAATGGTTCTGCAACAAGCTCACTAGGACCTGCATCACGACAATGCCGATCAACAGTCCAATTCCTCTACCGGCCGTTGGAGGTGCACCATCTTCTGGGTCGAGCGCGCCATAATAACTGTCCATGGCAAATTGGATTAGATAGCGAAGTGTATAAGGGCTCCCAACAGTTAAGAGGTCGGCAAATAGGCGATAGATACCCCCGATCCAGAATTCACGGAAAAAGGTTCTATGGAGAGAAGTAAACAGCGGATTTTTAACATCGCGTGCTGAAACCGCTTCCTTAAAATTGTCGTTGAAAGCTACAGTATGCCGTTGTACACCTCTCGAAGGATTAAGCGACGGAATGTCGTTGAGTTGAAATGGCCTGCGATAGCCTGTCTAAGTGAAGGAGATCTTGGTCAGAGCTGAAGCCGAGTCTGAGGAGCAATGATCAACTCACAGCCATCAATGATCCCATCCAACTAAAAGTCAATTTACTGAGGAAGCCAGCTTCAGACTCTGGAGAGATCTGTCGCGCTGGAGGCACCGTCGATACATTGCGCTCGAAGAGGCGCCTCCACGGTGCATGCGATGCCGCTGACTCCTCTCCTTCCTCTCCCACCGCCTTAACATTTTCGTTCTTAGCCATGCCTCCGATGACTTCTTGCAATCAGGCGTATCGGTGTCGTTAGCACACGGCGAAGTAACATGCCTTCTTTACATTGCTTCAAAACTAGAATTTCGAATATCTCAGCCCCAACGGGCCTGTTTCCTTCTCGCTTTGGGTGCTCGGTCCCATGACTTGGCATAAACACTACTCTATACATTGCACAGTCTTTGAGGCTGTAGGTGTGGCTGAGAGTCCGCAATACAGAAGGATTGCCAGTAAATTACCCTTTTGGAGAGTTTCCTATTTTGGCAATCTTACCGCTTTAGGAAATTTTTGTCCGGGGCCGAGGGCAAGGCGCGAGGGTACGACCCAATGATTTACCAACGGGTACTATTTTTAATTTTATTTGAGATCGTTGGCGAAAGAAGTCAGAGTTCAGCGTGGCTCATGGTCTCCTTATGTACGCCCTGGTTTCGACGTTTCAGACGAAGTCAGCGATTAGGGTTAATTGGCTTAAGAGGCTAAGCTGTCTTCGGTAAACAACTCAGTCCAGGTTTTGTTTGTGATATCCAGCATCACCAGCTTTAAATAACGTAACCTGTCATAATATCAACTTGAAATCCCCAGTCATACAGATTGCAATAGCAGAAAAATCCTCGTAACAACGATCCAAAATCTCTAGAAAATGGCCGCCCCAGCAAACATCACCCTCAAGAACCTTGATGGCCAATGGGTCATGGTATTTACCTCCCCACCTGCCTGCCTGCCTGCGTCGCGACCGTAAAAGTTAACATCTATTATGCGTAGAACAGAGACCTCTCGGAGAATTATGACCCCGTCCTCAAGCTCCAGGGTGTAAATTGGCTCATGCGCAAGGTATTGGGCATGGCTACTGTTACCGTGGTTATCAAAGAATGGGAAGAAGGCGGGTACACGCATATCGACGTCGAGAACCGGCCGAACGGCGGCCTGCCACCTACGACGGAACAACGGGTGTTTAATAATGAGGGTGTCGACATTGCGCACGCGCTGTTCGGAAAAGTACGTTCTCAGACGAGATGGGCTAGTAAGGCCGAGTTGGACGAGGTGGATGGGTTCTTAGCGGACGGACTCGAGACAGGGGAAACGGAAGAGGGAGCAGCTAAGCCGTCGTATGTTCACATCGCGACGGAGCACCTTGAGCACGGGGTGACGACGCACCAGGTTTGGGGGTTTGCGCAGTTCAACGAGCGGAGATACCAAACCAGACACATTCTAGTCATAAAAGGGGAGGAAACTGCCAAAGTTACGCTGGTGTATGACTATCTTGGGCCGCGAGCTGCTGATGAGTCCTGAAAGACTGTTTTCAACCCGTTACTGATCGTAATTTGATTATTGAAATGAAACCGAGCCTTCAAAATCCATGGAAGAATATGCTTCCTAAGCAGTATCATCTCACACATGTGACCAGCATTCTACATACGGTGTCTCGCGGTTGGCCCATTGAGATTTTCATTAATTTATATGGGCAAAATCAACCCCATAGACAACCGTACATTTAATTGATGTTAAACAACTGTTCGATACTGATAAGACGTAAGAGGTATACGTTATGCTCGACACAGTATATGTATATGTATATGTAACTCATTTTTGAATTATTTTGCCCACCACAGCGCTGTATCTAATGAAGATTGAAATAATTCAATTAACTGATTCACTATATCTATACTATCCGAAGTCAATTTATTTCTAAATTCGTATCAATTGATTGTACATTACTGCGTTGCGTGCCTTGGTAGAGATATATCCATGGATATCTAACTTATCTCAGCGGGACACTTTTAATAACCGACAGTTAGTAATACTGAATGATTTTAGCTAGGTACGGTCTATTTTAGATAAGGAATAATAGGTCTTCTATCAATACTTTATTACGTTAGACAGGCTTTTAAAGGCGTTAGTAGAGTCGGTTACGTCAAAGATGTTGTAATCGAGGCACTTTATAGCCAAATCCGATTTTACCATGACGTTTCGAGACTGAAAAGTCTCCCCGGAGCAAGAACTAGTGTAGTCAAGGCTTCAATCCCGGCCAGCGTCATTTATAATTGGGCTTGGAGCCCCCTGTAAACGAACTCTAGTCCTCAAGCTTCTTGTCATTTTAAATGGCATACTTTGGACTTTGACTTAGTTCCATGACATTTAATCCTAAATGGAGAATAGCTAGGCGTCTCGATTTTCAATGAATTGATCACATCAATTTAGAGCAGTACGTCAACTGAGATCAACGGGACATCCATCCACAAGGCTATGGAGCCTTCCAGAACGCAACTTTTGTGCCGTTTACATTCGTCACGGAGATAGCTAACTTCTCTAGCCAGGGCTGATTATCTCTCGGCTCTATGCGGTCAAAGACTTGCAGCAACCGGACCACTGTGTAGCTGGTTTCGACAAGGGCTTTTTGTTGACCAAGACAAGTCCTCGGCCCTCCGTTGAAAGCCTTTACGTGATATTATCAGTACTGTTCTTCTTAAAGATTATCTTCTGGGTACTCACTAAAAAGCCCCACCCGGGCCGGAGCTTTTCATCAAACCAGCGCTCCGGACGGTATAAGTGGGCGTCATTTCCCCAGATCTCAGGAAGCCGATGCATTGCATAGACCGACGAGACGACACGACTTTCTTTGGCAACGAATATCGGCGACTGCCCATCGGGGCCACCACCATGTGGAAGGACGGTGTCCTTTCGTGCGAAGCGCTCGTTCAGGGGAACGGGAGGGATGAGACGGAGTGCTGTTCATTGGTAAGTCCTTCTAGTTCCAGAGTATCACATGCACAAGAACAGTTGGGATTTTGGCATTCTTACTTTCATTAAGGACACTCTTCAAATATTTCATGTCTTTCAGCGTCTGATAATCGGGGAGTCGACCGTTCAGCTCTCCCACCTCGGTGCGCAGTTTGTCCCAGGTATCAGGGTGGCGGGCTAGAAAGTAAAAGATACTACCAAGCAAGCTAGCAGTAGTATCTCTGGCAGCCACCAGAACATTCAAAAGCTCATTACGGAGGCGGATCGGATCCCGACAGCTGTTTGCTAATTCATCCAGCAAATTATATCGACCAGGTTTAGAATTGCCCTTGAGTGTCTCGTTTATGAAGTTCTCGGTGAACCTATGTACGATTTTGCAAGATTCATGGAACTTGGGGTCACGCAGAAGCCAGGCATGCTTGCCCAAGGCATTACGTTTTTCGATCGCTGCCTCGGCGTAGTCCAAAGCCTGGGAGAACTCCCATCCAGCTGATCCAGGCCCGCTCCCCTGACAGCCAACTGACTGTCCCACTAAGAATTCAGTGGCACTGTCGATCGTGAAATTGTAAAACAAAGGCTGTAGATCGACTGTCGTGCCATTGGGAGGCAAACACGAAATGAGTGCTTGCACATGATTTTCAAGAGCTTCGAGATCGGCAATCTGAGTCCGCGTAAAACATGGACGGATCAAGTCCTTTTCGCATATAAGTTAGCCAATTACTACTATGGTGCCGTATGCCTATAGAACCATGGCAGACGTTGCACTCACCCGAGAATGATGCCATGCTACGTCGTCCGAAGTGAAAATACCTTCACCTAGCAGTGGACCCATGAAATGCACTCTGGGACCAAGGCCATAATCCAGAAAATTCGTCGCCAGGACGGTTTTGAGATTTTCCGCATCGCATGTGAACACAATATTTTGCCCTAGGATGACAGCAGTGTTGGTCCGGCCAATCTCTAATCCCTTTTTGAGTGTCTGTTCCAAACTGACATGGTCCCGCCGGAAGGCTAGTACTTTCAAAAATGCAGATAGCCCAATGATCCGCTCGGACTGGGGGGCGCGGATGGGGGGTTGGCAATTGTGTAACCTTTTAAACTTGCGAATCTCCAGGTATCGAGAGACTCGAAAGTAGCCTATGATCAATATGCTGAGACTGGTGATAAGCAGCAAAGCACTCTTGGTTTCCAGGATGGACAGCATGATTGTGATGCGGCGGCTCGACAAGTTGGATTGACCAAACTTTTGGCAATGAGACGTCTCAAAATCGGGGTAAAATTAGAAAAAAGTAGCTATCAGCTTGATTTCGAGACCAGATTGTGTACATCCTACTACATAATTCGACGAAATCACAGACTGCGATGCCCGACTTCTCCATTTGGTTAGTCTGAAAATCCACTACCATATCCGGAAATAGACTAGAAAAATTGGAAAAAGTGAACATGGAATGTTCTCAGAGAGATACATGCACTAAACCGATCACTAGTGAGCTGTTTTACAAGTGTAAGCGGTCAGCAGCAAGTAACTTACGAATTACGATGGCGACTCTAGTAAGATTCCATGAAATTATTTAGAAAACATTTAAGTTGGGCAACCTCCACTTCCTATTCTGGTAAGTCTCCAGTATTACCTGTAGAGGCGTTTCCCACTTCGGATTACTCTAGGGCTGCTTAGGGGCCGCGCTAGAACGTGTTCAGATTTTCCTGTGGTGCAGAGAGTCAGGGCTTTTATCCATTTTCGCCAGGGGCCTAATACTGGTGTGGATATCCTTTTTCATTAAGAACTTAATTCTAAATTCAAGAATAATAATAGTAGTTGGATAATAAGACACGCACAAAGTCCCCTAATGGATTCCTCGTGAAGCTTGTGGAAGCCTACACCAAACAATATATTGTTGTATAGCATAATCTCTTCACGTACAGTTGAAAATGGCGGCGAAAGTGGCCATACCTCAGCACCAAACAGCTATCATCGCTGATGCCTCAGGCAACTTCGCAGTTTCCGACTCGACGAAAGTACCGGACTTGGAACCCGACGAGATTCTCATCAAGACCTCTGCAGTGGCATTGAATCCTGTCGATACCAAGCTCGTCGGCGGGTTTGTAACACCAGGATGTGTATTTGGGTTTGATTGTGCAGGTATTGTTGTTGCCATCGGTAGTGCTGTGCACAAGGACCTGAAGGTGGGAGATCGTGTATGCGGAAGTGCTAGTGGGAGTAAGACACCTTTCGATGGCCGTTCTGAATGACTTGACCATTTTCTGACTGCCTATATAGTGAATAAGGAGAAACCTCTGGGTGGAGCCTTCGCAGAATACGTCAAACTTGTTGGTGATTTGACGTTCAAGGTGCCTGATGATATGTCCATGGAAAGTGCGGCCGCATTGGGAACTGCCATTGCGTCGGCTTGCATGGTTCTATTCTGGTCGCTGGGATGGCCTGTAGATCTCCTGGATGGCAAAAAGCCAAAGGAGCCTCTACCTCCCGTTCTGGTCTACGGTGGAAGCACCACGACTGGTACCATGATGCTGCAGCTACTACACCTGTTAGTCGAGGCTCTTTGTTGAAGGGTGGATCAGGACTTTGGCTAATGACTCGTCTCTTCAGCTGTGGGTTCCCCACGATTACTACCTGTTCTCCTCACAATTTCGAACTTGTGAAGTCGTACGGCGCAGACAAAGTATACGACTACAAGACGCCCGACTGCCCGCAAAAGATCCGCTCCGATAGCGGTAATTTGTTGGAATACGTTATTGACTGTGTCTCCGAGGACTCGTCCATGAAGTTTTGTTACGCGGCCATGGGGCGGGCAGGAGGGTATTACACTGCGTTGAACCCATTTAATGATCGGCTGGCTACCCGTAAGGTCATAACTCCAGACTGGGTTCTAGCCACACGGATTGCTGGCGATGGCTCTAGCTGGCCTGCTCCGTATGCTTGCGACCCCGAGCCACGGCTACGCGATTTGGCGGGTCCACTTTTTGAGCGCATTCAGAAGCTGCTAAACGAAGGCAAGATAAAGCCTCATGTCATCAAGCTGGAGCCAGGCGGCTTGCCAGGAGTGTTGAATGGAGTTCACACTCTCAGAAACGGGGGAGTAAGTGGACAGAAGCTTGTTTACGCTCTGGCCTAAGTACGAACCTGCTAGCCATTTGAATGGATTTATTGATAATCTGGTTACTACCTATGTGATGGTGGTAATGGTCGCTTTGTTGATTCCATGATTTGGAAGCTCCTTGGAGATGAGGTTCTAGGGTTATGTTACCTATATCCTAAGATTTTAAGCAATAGAATACACACATTAGCTTGGCAGTTGCGTTTGGTGTCATGTTTGTTACAACTTGTTGTAGAACTTCTTCAAGTTTCGCTTATATACTATTCACTGGAAAGATTGCCATAAGACCGTAATAAACCTGGAAATTCTGCCTGCTGGAGAGTGACAGTTAGATGCTGATACCGGCGCGGGTAGAGTTTCGCCCTGATCAAGGGTTAGCTTACTCGACAGTAAGCAGTATTAGCATATAAACAGATTTGCTCATGTCAATAGATGTAGTCTTCATTAGAAAGTGCGTTCTCAAAAAATGCTTCCTATGGTGACAATCAATTGATCAGTCTATAGCATCAGCAGAGCCATTTCTCACCCTCCGATAAGGACGAGAGATCCACATGCAGCCGATAAACATATGATCACTTAGTTTTTCTATTTTATGTGGCCTGATTACAGCCAGTGGCAGCAATCGCAGGCTAAGGAATTGCTGGTTTCGGCCCTAGACCGGGGGCCGGAGGAGTATACTACACCTCGTTTTGGCAATATTCCCTAATACGGAAATCAGCCAGGCACAGTATTAGGCACAGCATTCCGCACCATGTGAGGTCCACCACGTGCTGGTGCATCGCAATGATTGATGCCTATTTGTGCCACAGAATAACTAGCACTGGGCAATTGATGTACCTACTATTAATAATATACATTCATTCAATTATTTCGTTCTTTTCTTAATAGAATCTATCGAATCCACGCCAAGTAATCTATAGAAAAAATGGCTGCCATTTCCTGGCGCCTGGTTCACCTATCGGTAGTTCCCATCACGTACGCCGTGGTCCAATATGGACCCCAATCGGGGCTCCTTGGAGCCCTCGCTCGCGCTGGCTACTTCGGCTGCTTTTACATACTTGCTTCAGTCGCCCTTGCTTTGCATCTGATATGGGCAAGATTCCTCTGGCCCATATGGCTCAGTCCGCTTACCGATCTACCCCAACCAAAGGTTTCGCTCCCAATATGCATATCGCGGCAGGCATGGACTTACTGGTAGTGTAGGGCGGAAGCTGGTTGATAGGGCACTGGTGGCAATTGTTCAGGAATGGGACAGCCGAATCTGAGAGATGGTAAGACCAAAGTGATCACGCTTCTTAGTCACAAGATAGAGAACTGAAGATCTGTCCAGGCTTCGCGAGATAGAAAATGACGGCTTTATCTACTACCGCAGCCTCTTAAACTCGCAGCGCATTGTCATCACGACGCCTGCGCTAGTTGGGGAAATTTGCACACGTGTTGATGAGTTTGTAAAACCGGTCATAGCAAGGGGAATTGCTGGAAGGATCCTAGGAGAAGGCCTTGTTCTGTCTGAGCTAGAAAAGCATAAACAGCAGCGGCGCATTTTCCTCCCCATCTTTGCCCCGCGGCACATTCGCGAAATGTTTCCTATCTTTTGGGGTAAGACACGTGAGCTCACGCAGAAGATGACTCAAGAAGCGCTTTCGGACTCTCATCGCGATGCAGTCTTTGAAGTTGGTCACTGGGCGTCCCGCGGAGCGCTCGACATAGTTACTATGGCGACGATTGGTGAAGATTTTGGATCCATACAAGACGAGAACGCAACTTTGGCAAAAACCTTTCGGCGAGCCATAGAGCCATCACGTGGCTATATCGTTCTTGCAATGCTTGAGATATGGCTACCGGCGTGGTTGGTACACATCCTGCCAAACAAAATGAACCGTACAATGGGCGAATCAGTACCTATATTAAGAGACCTGTGTCGGCGCCTTCTACGAGAACGACGTCAGCAAGCCCTGGAGAAGTCTAGCAACGGCAAAGACCTTTTGAGTTTATGCTTTCACTACGAAGAGGTGGCTCAAGCTAACGAAGAAGAGGTAATCGACCAGATGACAACTTTCCTGGCGGCGGGCCACGAAACGATCTCGGTGGGGATTACATGGGCAGTATACATGCTTTGTCTCTACCCGGAATGGCAGACTCTCCTTCGTGAAGAAGCTCGTGCCCATTTGCCAGACCCTAACGCCAATATCGACCATAGCAATGGATCCCCGAGCCGAATGGCTACCAGTAACGATGTCGACAATATGCCCTTGATACAAGCATTTATTAACGAGGTCCTGCGCTGGTATCCTCCTATTCCACAGACTATGCGAGAGACGCTGCAGGACACCGTGATAGGCGGCAGGGTTATTCCTAAAGGTACCTGGATTGCGCTTCCCATCAAAGGCTTTCACCGGGATGAGCGCGTGTGGGGCCCGGATGCAAATCAGTTCAACCCTCGACGTTGGCTCAATGCTGACGGCTCGGTTAACCTCAATGGAGGGTGCCAGAACAAGTTCTTCAACCTGGCGTTTATGCAGGGCAGCCGCAGTTGTGTCGCACAAGGGTTCTCCAAGGCAGAGATGGCGTGTGTCATTGGAGCTTTGGTTGGTCGCTTCAGTTTCGAGCTCGTTGATTCCGACCTTTTAGATGAAAGCAAAATGGAGATTGCGGTAGGCAGCCTGTCAGCACGACCGTTACATGGCCTTGACGTTAAGTTCAAGTACTTGGATGGATGGGAAGAGAAAAAGACTTGATATACCGAATAACTGAATGTTTATACGATATAATTCTAGGCGGTTTGGGACAAGATCAGGAGTGTGGAATTAAAGTGGCGTTGATAAAACACAGTCGCCAGATATGTAGTCGTCTCCTGTATGTGTGATAGCACTGATGGGTACCAAATGGCTTCTATTGATATCTCGCAATGGCACGGAATGATTGCGAATGGAAATGGCACTAGCAATTTGGTATCTGTTTGTGAAGTTATATACAGAGAACTATCTGGATTCATAATTCCAAGAACTCAATAGAATCTTGTCAACGGAGCATTAATCGCGCACCTCCTCAGCCAGTGTATTGAAAATTTTCGCGATGTCACTAGCTACTTTAGGCGTCCTTGGAAGGTCATGTCCACCTTGGTGATCGTAGAAGCTTCGAGTGTCTTCATCGCATAGATTTGCTAGCTGAATGCCAGAGGGCCATAGAGGATCCTTGCCACCAAGTATGTGAACAGTGGGGAGTTTGACCACAAATTCCTCCGGCCAAGAGGTCAGATCCAACCCAAAGCAGCTAGATGGAGGTGGCATCCTGCTGGGGTTATGTAGCAATTTGCTAGTATCGTCCCATAGACCATTTGTTGTACCCGGCCGCGTAGTTGCCTTTGAGAGATTTGACAACGCATTGGTTTTAGACCTGACCAGCTGTTCCGTCCTGAACTTTATTCGTCGGGCCTCCTCGGTAATGGGAAGTCCAAGTTCCTCCAAGAAAGAGTACTCGAGGCCTGCATTGATAAAGACAAGGCACTTAGGCATTATCCTATCCTTAGACTCGTCGGTCCTCCGAGGCACCTCGTACATTAACATGGCAAGGACAACAACCGACGCTTTTGAGAAGCAGCAAATGCAGTCATAGGGTCCATTCTTCTCAATGTACTGAGCCAACCATGCTGCTGAATTCCGTATTGAAGTGGCGTCGGGAGCCTTATACCACGTATAAGCTGTCTTGACGACTGATGCGAGACCTGCAGGAGGCGCACAGCGAATAGGTCCATCGACAAAGTGGAAGCTGAAATCCTTGTCTAGCCTCGTTTGAACTGGAACTGAACAGTAGTACTGTTAGACCTCTAATTAACTGAACAATGGGAAATGTAACATACGTGTTTGGGCCTTGAAAATGAAGGCACTGGTGGCATGGCCATGGAGCATTAAAGTACGCATTGTGCAATAGAAACCTTCGGGCTGTGGAAATGAAGTGAAATTTAGGAGTTGAAAGCAAGACTAAATTTTTAAGAACAAAGGAATATTTTCGAAAAGACGATATTATGAAACTCAAACACTACTTGACACAGGTCTCCTCTGGGAAGGGGGAGCCTTCACTGAGGATGAACTAATTACTCGCTGTGCGAAGAGTGTTAGGCCGAACCAGGCTAGTTCCGTATGTTCAAAGCGATTTCAACACATCAAATTACTATATACACGGTTTGACTAATATGAGCAAGTCGTGATTCAGCTAGCGATAACTATCAATTAGCGTTGAGAGTTCAGATTCGTAGGGCCTTGTAAGTACGCATCTGGCGGTCACTCTCTTTTCTCTTTTCGGAACCCCTTCTTTGGACTTGTGGCTTTGCATCCTATCTCTTTTTGCCTAATTAGGTAGCATGTACTTAGTTTGGAGTAGATTAGGTGCAAGAGCTCAGAAGAGAATGGGCCCCGACATGGGTCCCTACTGCTGAACTAAAACAGGGGCGGCCCCCAAATACACCGGAAAGGGAAAGATAACATCTTTTTATAATATTGGACGACAGTGAACATGGGGAATATTGGCTCTCTCCAAGACGACTAATGCGTCATGGCACGGTTCTTTTTAGAGCTTAATTAATGATTACACTACGCGGCTCTTTTGAAAAATTTGGAGAGACAGTCTAGAAAGAGTTAAGAAAGTGAATAACACAGCCCTCCCTCTGACAAGGCAGCTGTAGCGCTATTGTGACCCCGGAGTCGCCATAATAAGTCCCAAGCTATGTTGGGGTCAAAATTTACAATTTGACTCAACACGTGTCAATCTTGTGGAGCAGGACATTACTCAAATCCACAAACGAGGAAATGAGAGGTCTTGAAAATATGCCACCATAGCATGGTTATTTGGAGGATTTTTTCAGTATAATGGGTTCTTGGGAGGTCGATAGCAAAACCCGGTGACTAGTTTGTCAAAGGGGGGTTTTTTTTGATCACAGAGAACGTTACGATAAATGATAGATCGTGTATTTGCGGCTTAGCTAGCTAATTCATTTGATAACTTTCTTGGATAACGTTCTTGTATCATACTAATATTTAGGCCTCGATGGGACCGACCCAATCGTAGACAACTTGAACGACCTTGCTAACGTCGCCCTTCTTCACCACTGATCTTCTGACATATTTCCTGGAGCCTTCGACTGTGGTAAAGCCCCAAACCTGGGTACTTCTCCAGCCTTCATTCTCGACGGACAACTCAATGACGTCCCCATCCCAATCCGCGGTATATTTCTCCGAAGGACCTTGAAGCACAACTTCACCCACGGACGTGGGCGAAACCAAGCGCGCTCGCACAATCATTTTCCCGAAAACCGTGTGAGTAGACTCGCGGGGTTCCCAGTTGAGAAACCATGTCTCCTCAACGGCGTGGCCGAGGGAATTCTGGGTTGAATCGATGCGAGAGACACCGTCGTCAATGCTTTGTTTGAGGGTTACGGAAACCGCAGCCTTGGAAACCAAAGTGCGCACTAGAAAAGGCACCTCCTGTAGCTCGAGCACAGGAAGGATATCGTCGGACTGTGTCGAATTCTATGCGCAACGGTAAGCAATGTGTAGAACATAATGACAGTAAGAGTATTCTTACGAGCTCCCATTTTCCACTCAGATTACGGACTGACGCTTCAGGTGGCGCTGCCATGATGTAAAGCTTTTCAGAATAATTTTGCAAGTGATTGATTGATGATAGTTCGTATGCCTCAAATTTTACAACTTAGAAGTTTTTGCAATGGGAAGTTGACAACAGTGATATTTTGGTCTTTCGGAAAAGCATAGTTTAGGGAGCCTGAGCGTTCTCGCCCCTACGGTAGCCATACTCCGTTGAGTGTTGGCTTATTGCTGTTTCGGGAAATCATTCCCCGATCTGGTATTGCCCAATCCGGCACGTGAGAATAGGCCCCTGACCTGGTTAGCCACGTGCTATATCTTATAGATCCTCTAGAAGCTTGTTATATTCGTTTCGTGTATAATATCATGCACTGCAATGCAGGAATGACAAGAGAATATTCCGGTCGCTGTTCTCCTCGCCGCTCTTTGAAGACGAGTCCATCCAGTTACTCCCGCAAACTACACACAGAAGTCCCCCAATGGCTTGCGCAAACGAGCCGATTGCTGTTATTGGCAGCGGCTGCCGCTTTCCTGGTGGCGCAACATCCCCATCTAGACTATGGGACTTAATGAAAGAGCCTCGCGATGTTGCGAGCAAGATTGAGCGGTTCAGTGCTGACGGGTTCTACCACAAAGACGGGGGCCATCATGGAACAAGCAATGTACTTCACTCATACCTTCTTGAAGATGATACCAGCGTCTTTGATGCCCAATTTTTCAATATTCCCGCTTCAGAGGCCAGTGCGATTGACCCTCAGCAACGGATGCTGTTGGAGGTCGTATACGAGGCACTTGAGGCCTCAGGTCATAAAATTGAAGAGTTGTCTGGCTCGCCAACGGCTGTGTACGTTGGTCTAATGTGCAACGACTATGCTCACATAACCTATCACGACCTGGAATCCTTGCCTAAGTATGCAGCTACAGGCACAGCGTCCAGTATTCTTTCAAACCGAGTGTCGTATTTTTTTAACTGGTGAGAACATCGCTAGGTTATGTTGGAACATTATACTGATTTATAATGTATAGGACTGGTCCATCCATGACAATTGATACTGCCTGTTCATCCAGTCTTATTGCAGTACATCAAGCTGTTCAGGCACTGAGGCTCAAACAATCCAATCTTGCCGTTGCAGCAGGAGCGAATCTTATATTCGGACCAAGTAAGAAAACTTCTACAGGGGTTTCACTCAGCATTCGCTAACTAAACTACTCTCAAGCCAACTATGTTGCTGAAAGCAACGTCAACATGCTTTCGCCCACAGGGCGCAGTCGTATGTGGAGCAAGAATGCGGACGGATATGCACGAGGCGAAGGTGTGGCAGCCGTTATACTCAAGCGTTTAAGTGATGCCATTGCAGATGGTGATACAATCGACTGCATCATCCGTGAAACCGGTGCAAACCAGGATGGGCGCACTCCCGGAATAACGGTATGAATTTCCAAATTTTCCCGGGCGTTGTTTACCGAGCAACTACTGACAGCCTGTAAAGATGCCAAGCAGCACATCGCAAGCGCAATTAATTCGAGAGACATACGCTAGAGCTGGGCTCGACATTGAGAAGGACCGATGCCAGTATTTCGAAGCACATGGCACTGGCACAAAGGCCGGGGATCCTCAAGAGGCTGGCGCAATCTACAAGGCCTTCTTTGGCGACAAGCCTAATGATTCTACCGACGATAATCTTTACGTTGGCTCCATAAAAACAGTCATTGGACACACAGAAGGCACAGCTGGTATTGCTGGTTTACTCAGAGCATCTCTTGGGATGAAGCACGGCTATGTCCCACCAAACCTGCTCTTCGATGAGCTCAATCCAGATATCGAGCCCTATTACGGTCGCCTTCAGATCGTCAAGACGGCTACACCGTGGCCAGAACCCCCTGCTGGATCGCCAAGACGAGCAAGTATCAATAGTTTCGGTTAGTGAGAGATTGTTTTTTTTTTTTTTTTTTTCTCTCCCATCCCACTTGTTCGGGTTTCGAGGCTAATTCTGAGATTTTGCACAGGTTTTGGAGGAGCCAATGCCCACGCCATCATTGAAAGCTACGTGCCAAAAACCCCGAGTACGACCGCAAGCGAGGAAGAACGCAGCTTGTGTGCTGCTATACCGTTTATGTTCTCCGCGAACTCTGAAAAATCTTTGACCAATCAACTGGAGAGTTTCCTATCTTACTTGGAAGATTTCGACGAGAAGAGTACAAACTTGCGCGACGTTGCCTGGACGCTGTCGCGGAGATCTGCCTTTTCGCTCAGAGCATCTTACTCCGCGCTGACCCCTGAAACTCTGCGGACCAAGCTTATTGCAGCAATTGACGGCAGGAAAAAAGATGGCAAAAATATTGGTGTACGGCCTTCCCACAAAACCAACACCATCCTAGGCATATTCACCGGCCAGGGAGCTCAATGGCCGCAGATGGGGTATCATCTTATCGAATCATCTCCCTTGGCTGCCAAATTGATTGACAGTCTGAACAACTCTCTCCAGAGTCTCCCTGAGCAGGATCGCCCTCAGTGGTCTTTGCGAGAAGAGCTGTGCAAAGCTGCCGAGTCTTCGCATGTCATGGAAGGCGCCTATTCTCAGCCACTATGCACTGCTGTCCAGGTGCTCATTGTTGACTTGCTGCAGGACGCTGGCATTACATTTGATGTTGTGGTCGGCCATTCCAGTGGAGAAATCGGTGCTGCATATGCCGCAGGTTTCTTGAGTGCTGAAGATGCTGTTAGAATAGCCTACTACAGAGGACTTTATGGCAAAGTGGCAGGTGGACCCAACGGCACGGCTGGTAGTATGCTTGCTGTCGGCACCTCAATGGACGATGCCAAGGAGCTCTGTGAACTGGCGACGATGAAGAAGTATGGAAAATTCAATGTCGCTGCCAGTAACTCTTCCGCAAGTGTCACATTATCCGGAGACATAACGGCAATCGAACGGGCCAAGTTCATCTTTGAAGATGAACAAAAGTTCGTCCGTCAACTCAAGGTTGATACTGCTTACCACTCACACCACATGCAACCTTGTGCCGAGCCATACATGGATGCCATGGCCAGGATTAAGATCAAAGTCAAAGAGCCTCGAACATCTTGTCGCTGGTATTCTTCCGTTCTTGGAGGAGACTTGGTCACAATGGAGATGGCGGAACAACTAGCAGGTTCGTACTGGAGAGACAACCTGCTTCAGCCTGTGTTGTTCTCACAGGCACTCGAGAGCGCGCTCGAAAAAACAAGCACGGCTCCAGCTTTAGCTATTGAGGTCGGCCCTCATCCAGCACTTAAGGGTCCTGCTTCACTGATCATGGAAGAGAAGCTCGGGTCAGGTGTTCCCTACACCGGGGTGTTGGCAAGGAATGTGAACGACGTGGAGGCCTTTTCCGATGCTGTTGGTGCTGTGTGGGCTAACGTGGGATCTGTAAATTTGGACTTCGGAAGTTTCGATAAAGCTTTTGCGAATCCACACTCTGTCGATAGACCCAAGTTTCTGAGGACAGTTCCCCAATATGCGTGGGACCACAGCCAATCTTTCTGGGCCGAGTCCCGCTTGTCCAAGGCGATGCGCATGCGACAAAACAGGCCTCATGAGCTGCTCGGTATCAAGCTGGACAGCGGAGAGCACGAATTGCGTTGGCGCAATTTCCTTAAGCCAAACGAGATTCCTTGGGTTCGGGGACATTCTATTCAGGGTCAGACAATTTTCCCTGGAGCTGGTTTTGCCGTCATGGCGATGGAAGCTACCAAAGCATTTGTTGCTGATACTGGCGAGGAGATGGAGCTCATTGAGCTCAAGGATCTAACCATCCACCGAGCACTTGGCTTCATCGATGAAAACATTGGTTCGGAGGTCATGGTGACGCTGTCCAACATTGAGCGAAAACTTGGCTTGATCCTCTGCAATTTTACATGCGAGGCTTGTCCGACAAAAGACGCATCTCCCACAATTTTTTCAACAGCTCGTATCAGCCTTCGACTAGGCCCGGGATCTCGGGACACACTTCCTCCAAGAGAGCCAGCGCCGGAAGGACACAAGATAACGGAAGTCGACACAGAGGTCTTCTACAGCTCCTTAGCAAAACTAGGATACAACTACGCCGATATGTTCAAGAGTATCACAAATCTTAGTCGTCGGAGCCTCGCCGCTTCTGGGCAGATTAACAGCGCCGGCGAGACAGGGTATGAGACTGACTTGATCGTCCACCCCGCGCCTTTGGACGTCGCTTTCCAGGGCTTATTCTGCGCAATTGGTGCTCCGGGAGATGGTCAACTCTGGACATTGATGGTACCAACTGTCATTCGAAACATCAAGGTCAATCCTGTCACATGTAACCAGACGTCCTGCCTTGGAACCGACCTTATGTTCGATGCCAAGGTTCAGCTTGGAGAGTCCCGTCAACAAGTCTCTGGCGATATTGATGTGTACGACACTGAAGGTAATGCCGTGCTGCAAATTGAGGGACTTGAAGTCACTTCTGTCGTCCAAATCACTGCCAAAGACGATGCCCAAAAGTTCTCAGAAACCATCTGGGCGCCTGAAAAACCCGATGCGGCAAAGGAATACACCGAGTTCTGGGACTCGGAAACCGAAAAGTATGAAAAGTCCAACTTTGTCGAACGCGTATGCTTCCTGTACATGAAGAGGTTACATGACGCTATCCCAATGGAAGAGCGCGACGGTCTGGAGTGGCATCCCAGGAGGTATCTCCACTGGGTCGCTTCCGTTGTTGAGGCTGCAGAGGCAGGAACCCATCCAACCATCAAGAGGGAATGGTTGAATGATACAGTTGAGACGCTTAAGGAGCCTATGCAAATGTGGGTTCTGTCATTTGAAGGAGGTCCGGTCCGCTGTACTAACGTCACGAATATAGGTTTGCCGAGCAGTACGAAGATTTCCACTACCTATCACTTCTGGGAGACAACCTCATTCCATTCATTCGTGGAGAAGTATCTCTTTTGGAAGTCTTTCGTGGATCCGACATCCTTGATCATGTTTACAAGCATACATACAGTGTACCAGAATACAACAGTTACCTGGGTGGCCTCGTAGAGCAACTTACCCACAAGCACAGACAACTTGAGATACTTGAAATTGGTGAGTACATTTCCCATGGATGCAAGGTGTTTAGCAACATTAACCGGTTTTCCCAGGTGCTGGCACGGGTTCCGCGACGGAGGCGATCATGAGCCGTGTTGGAGATAATTTTGGCTCTTACACGTATACGGATATCTCCGCATCCTTCTTCCCTGACGCTCAAGAACTCTTCAAAGAACATGATGCAAAGTTCATGTATAAGACTCTTGACATCGAAGGAGAACCAACCGAGCAGGGCTTCACCGAACGCCGTTATGATCTTATTGTCGCCTCCAACGTTTTGCATGCAACCAAATTCCTGGAAAAGACTTTGAAGAATGTCCGGAAACTTCTGAGGCCCGGTGGTTACCTGGTCTTGCTTGAAATTACCGACAATGATCCCGTGCGCCAATCATTCTTCTTCGGCTCATTACCAGGCTGGTGGGTTGGTGAGGAGGACGGCAGAGTGTTCAGTCCTCTGCTCTCACAACGCGGTTGGGATGCAGCATTGAGGAAATCTGGTTTCTCTGGAATTGAAACCACTACACCCGAAACGGGTATGTTTATGGTTCCACTCAGCGTCATGCTCAGTCAAGCTGTCGACTCTCAGATGGAGCTCATCCGACAACCCCTCAATCCGGAGAATAGCAATTTGGATTCAGTCAAACTACCCAAACTCCTTGTGCTAGCTGAGCAAGGCGCAACGGTATCTCCGGTTCAAGTCGAGGTCCTCTCGGCTCTTGCCCCCTTTACCAGTGACGTTGAAGTTATTACTAGAATTGAGGACTTGCAGGAGAGCAATTTCGGTCCTAGGCAGCTTGTTCTTAGTCTCATGGAACTGGACACAAATCTCTTTAACCCCTTTACGCCTCAGCGATGGAGGGCTATTCAACTCTTGACGGAGAAATCTTCCAATATCCTCTGGGTCACACGGGGAGGCTCAGGTGAGAATCCATTCAGTAACATGATGGTTGGCGTGTCTAGATGTCTTGTTCCCGAAAAACCGGACTTGAGATTGCAAGTCATTGACTTTGCGGTCAACGAGCCCGTAGATGCCATGTACATTGCAAGCTCGCTGATGAGACTGCACATTTCTGGTATCTGGAACGGATGGTTGGAGCCATATGTTACCACATGGTTACTGGAGAGAGAAATCCGGGTCGTGAATGGGCAGGTCATTATTCCACGAATGATTCCTTGCAAGGCAATGGACTCGAGATTTAACTCGTCTCGTCGTACTATCCGCAAGGAGTTGTCAACGAAGCAATCTGTTATTACTGTCGACAATGTTGTCGGAACCTATGAGCTGCGCCAGGTGATAAAGCCAGATTGGACTGTTCCGTCAGGGGAAGCATACGTGGAAGTTGAGACAGTGCTGTCCAGTCTGACTCCATTGAAGATTAACTCGATTGGTTCTCTGTACCTCATCATCGGAAAGATGGTAGGCAAAGATCAAACCGTTATTGCCTTTTCTGAAACACTGCAATCACGAATGTCCGTGTCACAAGGAATGGTCTTACCCGTTGATGTTTCCGAGGATGAGGGCGTGGAGCTACTTGCCAGTGTGATGAACTACCTCCTTGGTCACTATCTCGTCTCGCAGACCGCCGAAGATACTTGTCTCATGGTCCATGAGCCTACTGCATCTTTAGCAGCTTCCTTGAACGAGCTGGCACGCCATTTCCATGTGGGGATCAATCTGACAACATCTGATTCCAGCCGGTCAGACCTGAAGTATATCCATGCCCGTGCTCATCGCCGGACTGTTGTATCTATGCTCCCTGCCAAGTTATCTACGTTTGCATACTTTTCTATCGCTGATGAGTCCATTCAGTCTGGCCCGCATATTGAAGCTCATCTTCCACCTCATGTCAAGCACCTTTCCCCAAGTGAGTTCTTTGCTCCGACCAATTCTGCTCACGTGAAGCCTCATGCAAGCCCTGCGACAGCCCTAAAGCTGCTCCAGGCTGCTTCGGACTTTTTCAAACTTCATCCTGAGCTTGAGGCTTCAGAGGGCGTGCGTGAGCTTAGCTTGGACGAAGTTCCAGGTTACACTCAGGACGCTTCTCAGTTTACGTTGGAAGTTGTGAACCTATCAACTGAATCTTCGGCTTGGGTTTCACTCTGCCCAGCTGAGGATATGGTCCAGTTCCGTTCAGACAAGACATACTGGCTCGCTGGTCTAACTGGTGACCTTGGTATTTCATTGACTCGTTGGATGGTTGAACGTGGAGCCCGCTATGTTGTTCTAACGTCTCGTAATCCTAAGGTTGATGAAAAGTGGCTCGATGGAATGAACGCCCTCGGAGCTACTGTCACTGTCTTGCCCATGGATATTACGGACGAAAAGCAGGTTTCTGAGACATACCGCATCATCAAAGAGACACTGCCTCCAGTTGCGGGTGTCTGTAATGGTGCAATGGTTTTGAATGATGGACTTATTGCCAACCAGTCCTTTGAAGACTTTAACGGTACTCTGGAGCCCAAGGTTAAGGGTACAACCTACCTCGATGCTCTCTTCCAAAAGCCTGACCTGGACTTCTTTATCATCTTCTCATCGCTTGCGTATACAACTGGAAATATCGGACAGGCAAGCTACGCGGCTGCGAACGGTTTCATGGTCAGCATGGCTGAAGGCCGTAGACGACGCGGCTTGGCTGGATCCGTTATGAATATGGCTGGTATCCACGGCATTGGCTACATTACTCGCCGTGAAGCAAATCTTATGGACCGCCTTGAAAAACTGGGTTACTCCAACATTTCGGAGTGGGATTTCCTTCAATTTTTCGCAGAGGCTGTGCTGTCTGGCAGGCCCGATGATGGAGCCATAAGCAAGGTGTGGGAGATATCCTCAGCCATCCGACCTGTCGACGCAGACGCCGAGAACCAGCCGCCCTGGCTTCAGGCGCCTAGATTCTCTTGGTACAAGCGGGCAAGAGGAGCTGCAGCGGAGAGAGACGACGGAGCTACATTCTCAGTGAGGGAACATCTCAAGGAGCAGACTACAATGGCAGGTGTGACCACAGTGCTTATGAAGGGCTTCGTCGCAACCTTGTACAAATTGTTGGGCATGTCACCCGAAGATGGCGCGATCTCACCTGGTACCTCATTGATCGAGCTGGGTATTGACTCTCTTGTCGCTGTGGACATGCGATTCTGGTTTACTCGTGAACTAGACCTTGATCTACCAGTTTTGAAACTTCTCGGAGGTGCTACCATCGAAGACATGGTTGAGGATGCCGTCGCCAGGCTTTCCCCGACCTTGATCCCTAATGTCAAAGATCTTCCCAAACCTGCGGCTGAGGCGGCGGCAGAGCCAGCGAGTGAAGAGGCTGCTGCTGCAACTTCCAATCCCGAAATCGAAATCGAGGACGCCTCGAGCACTCAAGGTAGCAGTGACGATGAGAAATCACAAGAAGGAGGTTTTTCTGTCCTATCTGCCAGCGTATCCACTAACACTACACCACCACAGAGTGTAAAAGGTTAGGACAAGCGCTCGCATTTTTGTACTCTCCTCCGCGTTGATTCCAATTTCTTTGTTATATAGTTTCAGCTTTCCTGCTGGTTTGAAGCTAGTTTTTGTCCTGGAAAGTGTTAATATCTGTGTAACTAGTTTATTGATTCCTCCTTTGATTCCTCCTTTAAGTTGTCAATCAAGTAATGCAGTGCTTACCTTTGATCATCGTTTCTCTTTTTACCTAGGTAGCAATCATTAAATCCTCTGTAAATATCTGCTTTATCAATCATTTGTTCTTTGAGTTGCTAGCCAAATAAGCAATGCAGGTTATAATTGTGATCTATTTTCTGCGTTTCCCATCGAGTGACACGTAAAGTACAGATAAATACTCGCGAGTTTCATTATTGCTATATATTTCAGATAAATTTGTAATTTGCTATGTATACATATCAATCCATGTCCACAGACAGTAGGTATTCCCTTCTCCCTTAAGCTGTTCCAAGCACCCGTGCGACGTCTGACAGCACTCCCGACTTTTCTTCTGTCGAGTTTAGCCCCCAGGCAGTTGGGGAAGAGTCAAGAACGGTCGCTCTTCTCATGTCACGAATATACTTCCCCTCAAAGTCACCTCCGCATGCTCTGTGCAAAACGCATGTGTTGTCCTATATAATAATCGTATTAGCCTCAATACTTAGCTTCGGTGCTAGTCGTTTCAACTCACCCATATGACGAAGTCGCCGTCGTTTTCCCAATTCACTGTGAATGTATACTTGTCCTGGGTGACATGCCGCATCAAATCGTCTATCACCGGCTGACTATCCTCACGTGTCCAGCCATCGAAGTGGTGCGCGTGCGCAGCAATGTACATGTTCATCCTTTTGCTTGGTTCATGCATTTGAACCAGCTTATGGCGAGCCATGGAATTCTTCTCTGGCTCCATGTATTTGAGGAAATCGCATTCTGGAGAGGCCAGCCGACGGCTATGCCAAAGAGAATGCCACACGGCGTAGTCCTTAATTTCCTCCTTTTTGGCATCATCAAGATCCTCATAGGCTGTCCTTGAATCCGCAAAGGCAGTACCACCGCCGCTCCCTTGGGGAGGTAATTTATGAGCACGGAGCACCGAGAATCCAGCTCTGCGTGGGTTATAGGAACAATCAACATGGAAAAGGCTGTTGCCCTGGCCAATCTGCCAGCTCAGGCTATTCTTTTGAATGATTGAACCATCCTGTTCAATGTTCGATACGTCGGTGAGGTCATTGAAGGGCGCAAGCCGATACTTTTGACCAGGCATGACAAAGACGGTCGAACGATCAAGTTCACCGAGTTGACGTGCAAGGGCTACGTGCCTCGCATCATCGAGTTCAGCACCCCGGAAGACCAAAATGCCATACTTGGCCAGCCCATTACGAATAATATCGACAGTTTCTTCACTAACTGGTTGAGAGAAGTCGATGCCGTTACACTCCGCGCCAAAAGTAGGATGAAGCGGCTTGAAGGTTACCTCAACCCCTGAGTCGTTCTCCATTGTGCTTTGAGAATTGGAATATGAAGCTAGGGAGCGGCGAGTCCAAGATTTGGGAGCAAAGCTATGTTGGATTTGACAATAATGGGTCGCAGAGGGTAGTTGAGGACTTCATTCGGTTGGAGCAACCTTGCGTAAAATGTTCCACTTTTCGCTACTGGACCTCCAGATATTCATAATGATTAGATCCTTCCATGAGATGAGACGTGTAATTTGAGCCAATCAGTTGATACATCTTGTGACGTAGGATTGCCAAAAAAGGCATTACCAAATTCAGAAGTGTACGACCAGCCGACTTTACCTGTTTTGGAAAAACTTGGGCAACTTCATTTCATGTTGCTGCCAGTCATTCGATAGCAAAGTTACAATCATGCTACGCTATTGCCCTTGCAAAGTGAAAATTATGGTTTTCGGTCAGCTAAGGCCCACCCCATAGCACCCAACCAGCCTCTGTCCATATACCCTGGGCTTCTAGATCGTTCCTACACTACTTAGGGTCCATAATCTGACTGAGACCTCTAATATTGTAGATGAGAGCAGCAAAACCATTTTGCGAGGGCTCCCGTCAATTCAATAATGCTTTTTATCCTTTAATTTTCCAAGATCAAACATTTTCGAACAGACATAGTCTATAAGCCATTCTCCAAAAAAGCTATACCCCCACCACAGTGGCCGGGCCATTGTGCCACACCAAAGCCAATCTGGTCGACCAACCCAAGTCCTTAGAAACCACGGTGCTTCGCTCTTAAGCGCGCTAGAAACCACTGTCTCTGCGAAAACGGGTGTATCGACTGCGTCACTTCTATTGGCAAACTGGAGCCGGGCCTTGTAGACATCCTCAACAGGCAGGTAGACGGATGTCGGGGGCAGAGACCTGTGCTCTCTATTGTGGACGTTAGAGCGCACAACACCGACCATGCAGACCATGACCCTGACCCCTAATGGACGTAACTCCTGACGCAAGGTGCGACTGTAGCTTACGACTGCGCCTTTGCTTGCGCAATAGGCGCTACCGAAGACATAGGATGTCAACGCAGCCAGCGACGCAATGTTGATGATAAGACCCTTGGCTGCGATGAGAAGATCTGAAAAGGCTGCAACAACGGCCATGACTCCAAACACGTTTACCTCAAAAGTGGATCGCACATCGGGGATAGACAGATCTAATGCAGGATGGACGTGTGTGCGTCCCCTATCGGGGGAAGAATAGTGTATTAGCAGCGGTTTTCTCTCTCTCAATCGGCCGGAGGTATGTCGGTCCCTACGCATTATTGACAAGTATGTCCAAGCGACCGTTGGTAAGTTCGGAGACGGTTTTGTGACAGTTTTGGATGCTGATGGGGTCCGTCACGTCCATTTGCACGGTGCTCATGCCGGCTTCAGCTAGAGCGGCCAATACTGAAAAGTCCCGAGCAGTCGCGATAACGTGAAGGCCTCGATTAAGATCAGCAAAAAGAAATCAAATATCCTAAGCAAAGTTTTTACATACCTCTTCTATGAAATTCATGGCAAAGGGCATGACCAATGCCTCCAGGGGTACAGCTATCCTTGCTAAACGTTACTAAAAACTTCTCCCATCAAACAAGTCCGTCGCGACATTCTGGCCTACCCAGTGATAAGAACTGACTTCCTCTCTGAATGTTGCGACATTTTCTGCTCCGTTAGCTTTATCCGGGATTGTTTTCGGATAGGAGATCTCCGTGAGAAACAGCAGATCCCCGCCGCATGGGTGTTTACTATGTATTACGAAAGACGTCTTGGATTGTGTGCTAGTAGATTGCATCTAGGGGACCATGTGGCTGGTATAGCTGACGATCTACTAGATCAAAACAGGCAAAATTGAAATATTATTGGTAAGAATGCCCTGACTTGCTAGAAAAAATAGCATAGGGGCGGTTTTTGTGCCAAATCCAGTATTGCCAAAATCGGGTAAAGTGGCCCAAAAAGGTAAACGCCGCGCCCCAAGGAATACAGCCAAACAGGCCAATTAACGTTGTGTAAAGCAAAACAAGCGTAGAATAATTATGCTACGAGGTGAAATAAAAATTATCTTGGATCAGTAGACTTAGCGGAAGCCTTAGAGCGCCGCTCTCTCGGACTCGGCTGTGAGAAATACGTTCAGTGCGTGCTGATACCTTCCATACCTAGGTACTGATATATTCCCCATCATATGCTAACTAAAAATTGGTGCTGATAAGACAATGAAAACCTAGTCCAAAACGTGGTGCTGCGTCTTGGAGTAATCGAGACACGATGATAACGCTGATAACCTACTCTAATGTGCTAGTCATCGGCATTTGCTTAGTCGCAGTTAGAGCCTTTCATGTATTCGTTGTACTCCCCATACTCTACACAAGAAAGGCTCGTAGCCTAGGTTGCGAGCCAGCACCAACTGAACCGACGAAATGGCCACTGGGTCTGGATATGGTGGTACGTGGTCTTCGCGCATCTCGTGAGCAGAGAGTCATGGATTTTGTTCTGGAGCGTTTCGATGCAATGGGACGGTATACATGGTACATGAAACTTCTCGGCAGTACCAATCTTATAACTGCGGAACCGGCAAATATCCAAGCGTTGTTGGCGACGCAGTTTGAGGACTTCAAAACTGGAGCACCCAAGGTCATGAGCTTGAAGCAAATGATTGGGAGGAGCATCTTCATTGCCGATGGAAAGGCCTGGCACGATGCCCGGGTGTTGATGCGCCCTCTCTTCAGTCGCGAGAACGTATCAGATCTCACTGTGTTTGAGGATCATTTCCAAACACTGCTGAAGTGCTTGCTTCAGCCAGGCATTGAGGTTGACGAAACAGGGAGGAAGTGGACCAAGAGAGCAAGTCTCGCATCATTTTTTCCATGCTTCACTATCGACAGTGCCACAGAGATCTTTGTCGGTAAGAGTGTGGATTCGCTCAAGACTCGACTGGAAGAAGTTATAAGAGAAAGTAGTGGCGAAATCAAGGAGGTGGATACTGTCCCGAAAAGGGACTTTGCCTGGGCCTTCAACCGCTCGTTACAGATTGCGAACGTGCGCCTACGCCTTAGGAGCCTGTCATCTTTCTACGGACGCAAAGAATTGAAAGAATGTAAACGTGTTCTTTACAAGTTTATTAACGACGCCATACACGCGGCCGATCTAGCCAAGGACCAAGGTCAGGTACGCGTCAAATATGATTTTATCAACACGTTACGCCAAAATTGCCCGGATCATACAGAGGTTCCCGAACAGATAGCTGGTCTCCTAGCTGCCGGTCGAGACTCCACTGCCAGCTTGATGGGCTTTGTATTCTACCACATGATCCGCAACCCTAGAGTATTCGAAAAGCTGCTCAGGATTGTGCGTGAGACGTTTGGTCCGGCTGACGACGATGCGCCAAAACGGATTACCTTTGAGACCCTACGTTCCTGCAAGTACCTTCAGAATGTCATGAACGAGGCACTCCGTATGAATTCAGTGGTACCCTTCAACAGCAAATGTGCCGTGCGGGATACTATGCTGCCAACCGGTGGCGGCGCGGACGGCACGAAACCCATCTATATTCGCAAGGGTACCGAAATCGCATATAGTACATACGTGCTACATCGACGCAAGGACCTCTGGGGCGAAGACGCAGACCAATTCAGACCAGAGCGTTGGGAAGAAAAGAGGCCGGCAAATTGGCACTTTCAACCGTTTAGTGGAGGGCCGCGAATTTGTATCGGACAGCAGTTTGCGTTGACAGAAGTGGGATATGTAATTGTGAGATTGTTGCAATGCTTTGACGGTATTGAGGGGCTTGACTATGATGGGACCAAGAGGGACTGGCTGAGATTTAGCATTATCGTCACGCCTGGAACTCCGAATCCCAAGGAAAAGGCTGTCCCGTGCAAATTGAGACTCGCACCGGAGATTATGGCGAAGTATCAGAGTAAATCAGAATAGGTCGGTTTCTATAATGAGAAAATAAATGACGTGGACTTTTTGGAATGGTCTGGTTGTTTCAATGTTTGATTAGTCCACATAATATTGAGATTTGACAACATATATTGCTGTTGTGGAATTCGGCGCATCAAGATAATTTGACCCTCCAGTCGTAAACAAGTTAATCAACCTGTTTTCCCTCTTTTCACTGAAATTGGACTTAATTTATTGGAGAATATTTTGTCTATTGATTGACGGCCTTGATGATGAAAATATTGACAACATTGCTCCGGTCTTAAGTGCCCGTCAAGCTCAACAGCTCAGGAGATCTTTAGACAATACAACATACAAAATGATTCTGATAGCTTCATATCTCCATATAGCTAACCACAGACTCAGACACTGACTAACCGGTTCGAACAAAAGCAATGATATCTCGACCCAAGAAAAACGAACGAAAATAAGTAGCAACATTTGCTCCCCTTACTCACGCAGAACAATCATTTCAACATGTGCTCACCGCTATCCTGTGACGAGTGCTTTCTCTTCTTCTTCTTATCCTTCTTCTTGAAACTCAAAGGCGGAGCCTTCAATTCGGCCGGGAGCTCGTCTAATCTCATGCCGACGTAGACGTAACACGCGACAATGACGATCTCTTCCAGGACAGCCATGAACAGATATATCGTAACATTACCAAACAATGCATTGTAGTTGTCCCTGATGCTCGGTATAAACGTCGGCAGAACGCTGTACATGAATCGCACGACCATGAAGGGAATGCAGACGGCAAAGCCATAAAGCAAGGGCCGTTCGTTGAGGGGGATCCTGCTTAACCCGGTCAAGAAAAGCAGGAACAAGCCCAAAAAGGCAACGTATGCCGCTAGAAAGCAGATCACGCTGGCTTTGAGTAAGGCGTTGGTTCCCAAATCGGCTGACTCGGAGGAGTTGATGCCACCGTAGATGCCCAGCACGAGACCGGCAATGGCGACCAGGGAGATGACGGAAAAGGCCTTGTGGTGTATCTTTTTGGCATATTTATTCCTGAAGGATTTGTAGGTTAGTTTTCGTTGTATTTCGATTTTGACGCACTCCGAGACAAACAAGACTCACAGGCGCCCAAAGATACCAATATTGAGCAGCGTCAGCGGCGCCAAGCCAATCCCTTCGCAAATGAGTGCACCACCATAGACAGAATCAGTCGGGTAGTTGATGGACGCAAGTTGGAAGGAGGCTCCAATTAAGCGCAGGAGGGAAAAAGTGATCAATATAACCCAGCCTTCGGAGCGCCGGAAGCCGTGGCGATGACATAGTATGAAGCCGAAGACGAGGAATATGGCGAAGAAGAAGATTTGGATTACGGCAACGCCGTCGCGATAGGTGAAGACGCCTGGCGGATCTAACATTTTTCTTTTCTTTTCTCTAGGGCGATAATCTGTTTAGAAGTCAACGAAAGACATGTGGCCGAGATTCGCCAAGACAGAGACAGAATTATTTATATTTATAAACTTAAAGAACGAAGAATGAATGGTAGGCAGGACAAATATCCAGAAATAACACCAGATTATCAGATTTAAGAAGGGCCAAATTACGGGGAAACCCCTTTCTAAAACCGTCCCCCACCGCTACAAAGAGATTCCGAATACGTCGTTAGTAGAAGCGCTAAGGTACCTAGGTGTCGACCTAAGACAACAGGCTAATTGTCATGGAGGGCTACTTAGGCACCACCATTGGCTTTTGGGTGTTGGCCCCGCCTAGGCAGAAGCGTTTCGTATAATGCTTTACCTGTACGTACTCCGTAGTATGCTGGATTGTAAAGCGCTGATCGATCATTGTGTAAATATAGACTGTGAGTTTGAGATTGGCATTGTCCTATCGCAACCGGGTAATATTGAACGACTCCATTAGTCCCACCCAATATTACCCAGGCAGGAATGATCATCCATACAAGCATTTTCAAGGATCTACGGTCCTCCCGTGTGGCGTTCTCTACGAAGTGCGTTGTACACAGATCACCGAGAGAACTTAGGCAGCTCAATTACGTGTCGTGTCTTCGGAATATACTCCGACAAACCTAACCTAATCGAAATAGGCAATACGTACTAATTTATTCTTACTGCCTGGTGTCAAACGTGTCAGAGTCGTGGAATAAATAGTTACAACTTATTATTTGGTGTCCACAACGCCAGTGTTACGCAACAGACTACGGAGTACATAGTAATGAAAATGCAGAGACTAGTACCAATATGGTAATAATTATGTGAACCAATAGCAATACAGGTTACTAGGCCAAAAAAGGAAATATTACCTTGTTTGGCCTAGTGATTTGTCCCAAGTAGGCAATATACTAGTCTAAATAAGGTATACATAGATCGAGCTACCCTCCTGCTGTTCACAGAGATTTTTCTTCATTTCGAGTCATCTCTCTGAACGTGATAGCAGAGACTGAGCGAGGAGACGAGGGCTGCCGATGATGTCTGTCTTGATATGCTTGTAATATTGTCATTGTCGGATTCCTTATACAGCCCGTCGCTCTGGCGAGTTATCGCGCCAACCCAACCCAACTCAACCCGAATAACATATGAGGCTGACCAATTACTAGTTTAGGAAGCCATTTTTGCTGATCAGACGATTACCCAAATCAGTCCGTCTATTGCTGGATTGGAAACACAGAGAGGAATAGGAAACTACTAGCTACGCATATACTTTGGAAGAAATGGTACTGATGTCCTGTTTATGGACCTTGAAGCTACCTATTCCAACTTGTAATAGCCATAGTAAGACTACTATTAACACTTGATGGCATTGAAGTAAAATCATCTTATAGTAGCCGGCACTCACGAAACCAGTCCAGTCAACTGCAAATTGGCCCACATACCGTCATATCCAATCTAATCAAAGCGCCTCCGTGCTCCGTGTAAATGCGTGCCACGTCAATTGTCGACGTGACGCCGCCGCCGTGCAAGCTTCCGTCCTTCTGCGTGACTGGGCTGGCCTCGGATCTAGCCAACATCACTTTTCATACAGTGACTTTGCAGAACATAAATGTAGCCAACTGCGAATCCCAAGACCAAGACCAAGCTCTGCTTTTTCGTTTTGGACGCTTTATCAGCCATCTTGTTGAGTCCGACCATGTCACATTCTCCGCCGCTACGGCGTCGGTTGGACATATCTGGGTTCAGGCCGTGAATCCCACCCAGGGAGAACCTGAGCTTCTCATTTTGGCGGGCGAGCATGAAAAAAATGTCCGGAGCGATTTTAGTATATGTATCACAGCTCAGAGCACACATGGTGCCTCAACCGAAGCCACAGTAGCCGAGAAGACGCCATTCAACCTCCTGGTCGAGCACATCGACGTTGACAAGATCAATATCAGCCTCATCTTGCGCAGCGATTACGGGGGTAATACCGCGGCGGAACACCTGGCCGCTTTGGTTGCCGCGTACTTGAGGTCCGATTCTACAGATGCCACAGGTGGTGTGGCCGGTCTCGAACCGTCTCGCGTGAACTTTACGCCTTTTTTGCGAGCAAATAATCATCAAGCCAACGGGACGAACAGCAATTCAGCTGCTTCCCGCCTCCTTCATAGCGCATTTGAGGACTGCGTTCGTCAACATCCCAACAATATCGCGGTCGAATACCTCTGTCGAACCTCCTCTCCAACGCCTGCACAAAGGTCGACCACTGCCTATACCCGGCGTGATGTCACATACGCCGAGTTGAACACTCAAGCAAATGACCTGGCTTTAGAACTTCGGCTGATGTTGCAAGTGCTGAAGGATAGGTGGCGTCCAGTTGTAGGGGACCAGTATGCCGTACCACTTCTTATACTACCCAGTCCGGAACTGTTTGTAGCTATGCTGGCCATTCTCAAATTGGGCCATGCATTCAGCTCCCTTCCATCCGATGCACCGGTCGAACGGCTTCGAGCAATTGTTGATGACCTTGGTGCACCAGTTCTGTTTGGGGTTGGCCCAGCGCCTTGGCAAGATGTTGAAGGATCACGGGAGGTTTTCGACGGTATCCTATGGGTTGACATCATCAATCCTTCCGCCTGGCGAACGGATTTCCTTGTAGACGACATGCCATGCCCGAGCGTTCGATGTACGAGCGAGCATGACATCTGTTATCTATTCTACACAAGTGGCTCTACTGGGAAACCGAAGGGTGTGCTTGGCCCTCATCGCGCCGCCATCGCCTGTGTAGAATCCACGCTGCATGGCCCGCTCTCACACCTTGCTGCCGGCCCTCGACTTCGCTGGCTCAGTTTGAGTGCCCCGTCATTTGACCCATTTATCATCGACACCTTTGTGCCGCTTTCGATGGGCGGTGTGGTCTGCGTCGCTGAACGTGACCTGCTCCTGACAGATCCGGAAGCTTGCGCTCGTGAACTGCGTGCAACAGCTTCGTACGCTGTCGCCAGCTTGGCACTGCTAATGCGGCCCGAGAAAATGCCCCAACTGAAGACATTGATTGTGGGAGGTGAATCTGTCAACAGCCGGGTGATTGAGAAATTTGCACGGGTTCACGGGTCAAGGCACGCAGAGGACGACAGGTATCTGATCAACGCGTATGGTCCCACCGAGACGACCATCTTCATGACAGCTGAGCCTTGCACGCAGGCCTCACGTAGTTCCATCATTGGGGATGCCTTGTCGTCTGCCTTTTGTCTGGTGGTTGATCCAGGTTCACTCGATGCGGGGAAACTGAGAGAAAAGCCTTTCGGGCTCCCGGGTGAACTCATTGTCGGCGGTCCCCAGGTGGCTCGCGGGTACCTCAACCGCGAAAAGGAGACGTTACGGGCATTCATCCCTGCGGAGCAATTCCCGGAGCTAGGTCTGCCTGTGGGGACAATGCTCTACCGAACGGGTGACAAGTCTCGCGTGGTCTGGTCTGTTGATGGGAAACCCAGCATCGATTTCTTGGGCCGCATCGATACTGACCAGGTCAAGCTGAACGGACGCCGTGTCGAACTCACCGAAATTGAGAATGTTCTGGCTGGTGTTGAAGGCGTGGCAGCCGTCGCAGTCGTTGTCGTAAAAAAGCCGGGGACGGGATCCTCCCATCTTATAGCGTTTGTTTCACTCTGGCCGGATCAAGATGAACAAGCTGTTGTGGCCAGGTGTCGGGCTCAAGCGGAGAGATTACTTCCACATTGGATGTCTCCAGAGACTTACACCACACTTAGCCAACTCCCCTGGACAGCAAGTGGAAAGGTGGATCGGAAGACTTTGGTGCGTTTTGCTGTTGGCGATGAAGCTCCTGTTCTGAGTCACAGTTCGAACGCTACTTCTCAGCAGGTCAAGAGTGTGGACACCGATAAGCAGCCCATGGACTCGTCATCAATCGTTAACCGTGGTATCATTACTGCTATTGGCAAGGATGCTGTGGGCTTAGATCAGAGTACATCTCTTCTAAGCCTCGGACTGGACAGTCTACGGGCCATGGTGCTGCTCCAGAGATTGCGGGACGATGGGATAGAAGGACTGGGCTTGAGCGAAGTTCTCTCTTCTGAAACTGTCCGCGATCTGACAAATCTTGTCCAGTCGAGAATGTTGACGGCAACAGAAGATACGATTATGGCGATGGAAATGCAGCCGGAGAAAAATTCTGAATTTACCAATGTGAACGGACAACACAAGATGGCGACTTCCACGAGCGAAGCTGACAATGTGGATGTTTCTGCAATCGCCATTGATAATGAAGAGGCTCTCTACGAACTTCCAAATACCGCGAAGCTGCGACATTTCTCTCACCACTGCCTAGACAAGTGCGCGTCTGCCCTCGCACTTTCGGCCTCTGACATTGAGCAGATTTTGCCGGCCACCAATACACAAGTCCGCATCTTGTACATCGCGACGCGCCCTGGCTTTGTCGATCCATCCCGATACTCCGGTCGACCGCAGATTGAGCACTTCGTGTATGATCTGCCTCTAGACAAGCTTGACCCGGCCCGTTTCAAGCGGGCTGTCAACGTCGTCCTCCAGAGACATGACTGCTTCCGAGCCATCTTTTGTAGCGTCGACCACCCGCTGTTCCCCTTCGCCATGTGCATCCTCAACAAGGGATCAGAGCGTTGCAAGATTCCAACGATCGAAATAGTATGCAATTTTGACAGCAAAGATAACGAACGGTGGCAAAACACAATAGTCTCGTCCCAACGAGCTGCAGAAGACTCCATGAGCATGGACAGACCTGGTGTTACAGTGACTTGGGTCCGTTCCGCGGATGAGAACCGCGACATCATGATCTTATCACTATCTCACGCAATCTACGATGGCGTTATGCTGTCGCATATACGTGAGGAGATTGCCGCGGAGTACGTCAATCCTGGGAGCAAACAATCAGGTATCCAAGGACACACAGACAGTACCACCAACCTCGCCCTCCTACCTATACGTGCAACTGTCGAGCTTTTGCTTGAGCGCGGAGATTGGACTGAGACTATGTTCTATTGGATGAAACGTTTGGGAGGCGTGCCAAACTTCCACATTGGATCCAAGAGACCTATTCCTCGTGTAGAGAGATCCCTCACCCAGAGTGGAGTCAACGAGATCACACACATGCGCAGATCTGCGCTTAGCAGCAGTATATCCATGCAAGAGCTCTCAAAGAACGCCACATCCAGTCTGGGTACCACTATGTCCAGTGTGGTTCAAGCAGCATGGGTGAGCGTCCTAGCCCAAACCATCGAGTCCGACAAGACTAGCGCTGGCCTCCTACACGCCCAGTTCGGAAGCATAGTAAATGGTAGAACGACGCATGACCTGTGGAGATGTGTCGCTCCGGTGCTCACAACCGTGCCAATACACCTACCCTTGAATCTTGGGGGCAACAAGGAAAATCCAACCAACCGCGAGGTATGCCGTATGCTTGCCGCTCAAAACACCGATTCCTTACCGTACATCGACATTCCCTGTACATCGGTCGAAATGTTTGAGATGGGTCATGCCCGATTCGACACCGTTTTGAACCTGCAGGCCTATCGGAGCGGCGGTTCTTCCTGTGGATCCATGACGACGGAGGATGTTACGATGCGGGAGGTGCCCGGATGGGACAACTGGCACAACCTTTTGCCTCCGTTCAAGGAAGTAGACGTCGGTTCGGTCATCATGATGGAATTGTGGCCGGCATTTGGGCCCCAGGGCCCTGATTGGGATGGTAAAATGACGCTCAAATCGACTTATAATACTCGCAGGCCAGGGTATGAGTTTTTGACGGAGGAATGGATGGCTGGCATGCTCAATGCCATGGAAGATGCACTAGTGAGGATCCTGGCACATCCGGACGAGGAGTTTTATGTTAGATAGACTGGGAGCTTAAACCTTAGGTATTAATATAAGTCCAGCAAAATGTAGAGGTTCAAGTACACCTGGGCACGCATACATGAGACTGTTTGTTGATACCTCCGCAATCCTATGGCGCTTCAATGCCCTAGAGTCGAAATACAGCCATACAGAGGTGATCAAAGTGCTCTTAGATGCAGGGAGTACCGACGACAGCGCTTGACCTTGCAAATGCAGTTTCGAGTGACTCTACCAGCAGTGTCGGTACTCCTTCAGAAGGGGGCGACCTTGCACGGCATTGCCGCTCGTACTGGCGACACAGAATTCCATGCTCCAGTACGTGAGAGGAACAATGAGATGCTCCAATTTACCTTAAAGCTGGGGCCAATGTAGAGATCCTTGGCAAATATTCGAACACACCATTATACCGTGCAATTGAAAGAAACAATGGTGACGCTGCACAGCTTTCTTCGAGTACGGGGCTATTGCAGAACCGCCGCAAATCCAATCCTGTGCGAAGAGTATCCTGCATCATGCGCTCTCTCATAATGCTGGCGAGTTGGTACCGCTCCTTCTCGAACACGGTGCTAAAGTTGAGGCGAAAACCGACCACGACATGACGCCATTTCTCAAGGCGGCCAGCTGTGGAAGCGTGCTGGCCCTCGAGGCTCTCCATGCAGCAGGGTGTGGTATACACGCTCGCGACGATATGCAGCGCACTGCCTTGCATCACGCAGCCGTTGGGCATAGTCATGCAGTAAAGGTGCTGTTGCGCTCGGGTTTGGACCAACGCTCGAGACGCCGAGGGCAAAACTCCGCTACATCTGACACCTGTTAGACGCATGTCACAAGTGTATAAGTTGTTGGTCCGCCACGGAGGAGATGATAAAGCCGTAGACCATGAGGGTCATTCCGTGGATTATTATCAGAACCAGAGCTACAATGCTGATTACGGCTAGAGCTCGTACTGTATGAGGAAGAAGGAGTAAATACGGGCCGCATGTACCAAGAGTGTTTGGTACCACACAAAAAACGCCTTGAAACGACCGAAGGGAGTAGTCAGTCCGGCTCTGCACGTCCGCCAGAACCCCCTATGTTTGTAGGCTGGGTCCGGAAAACCGTAGAGAAGAGAGTCAGTTATTACTGCGCATGTGCAAACTACTCTAGAAGCTGCTTCATTCTCTGACATGTTATTTCTAGTGTGTTTCTTTTCGGCCATTGTCCTCATTAGATACTCGGTAATATGCGCAAATTACATGAGAAGTTTTTAATTGCTTCAATCTTGAATTACTCGCCAAATTCAGGCCCTAAGGACTCCAGATTTTGAGAAATTTTAATTAACACAGCCCGTTCTCGAACGGGCCTACTTCAGTGGTTAAGAATTGGGGGAAGGAGCAGGGTGGTAACTGTGCAAGTTTCAGAATCCATTTTGAACCTTTTTGCTTCAAATGTTTTGAGTTTATCAGTGAGTCACGGTGACTAATAGGAGACTAAGCCACACCCCAAACCTTCCCTGAGAGATTTAGCCTTGGAGATACCCGAATCGTATAAAATAGCGGACATTCTCACCATATTTGGGCAGTCTTGTTAACAATATTTACGACAATATAACATAGACTATAACAATTCGATCCAACGAACACGCTGCCAACACTATTTTACTACATATATTTGACTATCAACGAGTCCACCATGTCACACCGTGGAATGAGACAGAAGATCGCCAAAGAAACACAGAAGCTGACTCCTGGAATCATTCGATCCACCAAAGGTGCCACCGCTGATGCAAAATTCTATCCTGATCTTCTACCAGCGCTACAAGAGAACAAGAAACCCAGAGAAACCCGAGTACATGTTGAGTATGGGGACAGCTTCACAGTCGCACAGGGACTGTTAAATGATGGACGGACCAAGGTCTCAGTTTTAAATATGGCCAGTGATCGACTTCCAGGAGGCGGATGGCTTCGGGGCGCTCTTGCACAGGAAGAGGCGTTATGTTTACGGTCAACGCTTGCTGCTACCTTGAACCCCTCGCATTATCCGACTCCTCCACTAGCTGCAACCTGGAGTCCAGGCGTTGTTGTATTCAGAGAGAATACCTCCCATAATTGCACATTATTGGAAAGCGATGATCGTTTTGTTGTCAGCGTCGTTAGTATGGCTGGTTTGAGACGGCCGTCGTTGACTGGTGATGAACTGGATTATCGTGAGTGTTTTACAAGTCCATATTTTCAGTCGACCATAATCTTACCTGGCATGCGAATAGGCTTTCCTGAGGACATTGAGTTGGTCAAGAACAAGATCCGACAAGTCCTTCGTTTAATGGCGTTAAATGGGACCTCATGTTGCGTCCTTGGTGCCCTAGGCTGTGGTGTTTTTGCTAATCCACCGAAGCGAGTTGCTCAATTATTTCGCAACGTCATTCTAGAAGACGAATTCAGAGGTCGCTTTGACGAAGTTGTGTTTGCCATTTTGGATCGAGGATTGGGGGGCAACTTTGAAGTCTTTCGGGATGTTATTGGGGACTTCATTATTGACAGCAAGCCAGCAGTGGCATAATGTCATGAGCGCATAGATGTAAGTAGATAAATATTTTCTGCTTCTTACCATTGTATCAAAAGATAGCTCTAGTTTCATCCTCGACTTTCGCTTTCCCCTTCTTTTCACTGTCGGACCATTTTACCACTAGACCAAAAAGGAGATCCCCTTATAGTAGTTAGTCAATACGGTACACAGCTGAAAATCCTCTCCACTTGAGCGCAATACTTACCCGAAAGAACGGTGCGGAAAGTGCTATAATTGGACTGCGTACGTGGCTCAAGGGGGAAGTTGCGCTTTAAAGATTCGTAGAATTTGAAGCTGCGGGAACTAAGCTTGATAGAGGCAAGCTTCTGTTGAGCTTGCGCTGCGACTTGGCCCCATCAGCTGGAAAATCCACGGCCAAAAAGACGGAGAACGTGGACTTTTCGCGTAATACGCGTATAGAGAGGCTGTCTCCAGAACTCGCTAAATCCGCACTCTATCGTCTGTACGAATACATGTTAGCCTCAATAAATTGACCAGTCAGCTCTCATTTTACAATGAAATAAGCTATCGAAGACGAACGCGATGCAGGGGGCAATCAGGCTCCGGGGATATTTTAGCTTCTCGGTGGAGGTGTTGATGGACTTGATTCCATCATCAAATCAATCCGTTACTTATCTGACCTGCCCAATGACAAGCTTGATAAGCTATGCCGCGTTGTTCATTGGCTGATTGGCATTGGCAATCTGTGCAGTCTGGATCAACTGGGTTTGGTATCTAAGGTCATTTTCTCAATTGCAACCGT
>LHCL01000045.1:0-135579 GCA_001305275.1 Talaromyces verruculosus | reverse complement strand
TTTTGAAAAAAAAAAAAAAAGGAACGGTGGGTGCGTCGTTCTTGATGTAGCACTCATTAAAACCAATAGTACGTATGTTGGTAGCTCAACGCTGCTATGTCCAGCCAGCACTTATCACTGACAAGCACACTACAAGCACACTCGTTGTCTTCATGGTTCAATGACTCAAGCTAACTAGATAACCAATCTCCACAGGGCTAGACTATACGAAGTCTGAAACCCGACCACTTACACCCTGTACTATTTAGAAGACGTTCCCAAATTGACCAATTTCCGCCAATTATCTCCGACTCATGCCTCCACCATTTAAGCATTAAGGTTATTACTCCAACGTGCCATCTTGGTCAAGAAGAGTACTGCTGATGCCATTAGCCACGAGTTAGTTTGATCATTGCAGGCCACCGTGCAAGATTTCTGGGGGGACCATATGCACTCTATATCAGGCATTGAGAGTAGTGGTATCTCGGAGCGGAAGTATTGCTTGCTACAGAGATTGGGGAACGGAGTTCGTCAACTGTCGATATTGATGTCAACGCTGACGATACTAAAACTACAATTATCAGTTTCTCAAAGCCATTGAGGATCATATCTAATATGACTTCTCCAAGGATCGGTTAAACGAACTGCTGCTTCAAGCATCAGAAGTAAAGCTTGTCGGCAATGTCGCTCCGTAAAGGTAAAGGTAAGACTCAGATTCATCTTCTCGAATAGGCATTACACTGACAATGGATAGTGCGATGACCAACGACCCCAGTGCCGTCGCTGCGTTAAAAATGGCTACATATGTGAATACCCAGAACCGCTAGAGTTGAATTTTCGCAGCGAAAACGATAAGGCTGCCCTGCGTGCTGAGTCACTTTGGCGGCAGAGGTCGACTGTTCAAGCCCAAGAACGGAGTGACTCTGGAATTGCGAAGGCTGGGAGGAGGAAAATATCGCCGTCGCATACGACAGCGGGTCGGGGCGGTACTAGCAATGCTTCGTCGTCGATTAATGGATCTCCTAGCACCAAGGCTGATACTGAGAACGAAATTCGACGGGTCGCTGTCGACAGCTTCTTCCAGGATTTCGGATGCGCGTCGAAGATGCGCACACCCTGGCTAGACTTTTTCAGGCTGTTGCCAAACTTTTATGAAAAGTCCTCTGGTGACGATTCACCAATCATCCATATTATTATTGCTGTATCATTGGCCTATTTGAGTCGTGATGGCTCATATCAAGGTTGCGAGATCATGGCTCGCACAGAATACTGCGAAGCCATCAACAAGTTCAACGCTCATCTGCGACGGCAAACGCAAGTTCCCATCAACGAACTGCTTGCGTCGATCTCCTTAATGGGCTTTTTTGAATCGTTAATGCCGAGCTCGTCGGCAGTAGAAGATCGTGATATCACAGGCAAGCACCACTTCCCCCATCTCCAAGGCGCCATTGCAATGCTCCGAACGATCGAGATGCAGTCTTTCGGCGCACCGAATTTTGATCCTAGAGTGGTCAATATCGTCTATTTCCAGACGGTCGTGACATGTATACGAAACCGAATGCGTCCACCATTATCGATCCTCAGGTGGAATGGCCAACCCGACAGTCCCTTTCCTAGAAACCCGGGGGCCCTAATAGTGCATCTGATGTACCAAGCAGCTTGTTGGCAGGCCGACATAGACATTGCTATTGCCAACGCCAGCATCTACCCCAGTCAAGCCAAAATACAAATTATCGAAATACTTGCCACCTTACGCAACGCCGACGCGCGCATATTGAAATGGGAGTCTCTCCTTCCGCCCCAGCTCGTGTTTAGTGTCCGAGACTCTACCGACCAAGGCGACGAATACCCTTTAAGCCGCAACCACGCTCTATTGAATTTGCCAGGCGCACCCCAGAAATATATTCACATTCCAATCCTGTTGGGCCACGACTCCCCGTATCCTCGCATTCGTGATCCGTACCGTTTTGCATCGCAACGTTGTCAAATGCTGTACCTGGATGATGACGCAAAACCAATCCCAGTACCACGAATACAATCCATCCCAAGTCCCGGCTGAAGACTGGTTATTCCAAAGCAACATCTCGCGCAACGTGATAATTGACATGATTGAGCAGATATCGTGTAGTGTGAACTCATTGCTTATGGATCCTTCCATAATGCTGAATCAGCTGTACGAGCGCCTGACGCAGGAATACGTGTATGAGCACGACATAGGCAAGAGTATGAGATTGATGGGTCTGCCTTGGCCGATGTCTGTGGCAGCAATGGCGTTGCATGATAATTATGTTCTTCAGCGGGTTGGCCACGAAAGAGCGATGTGGTTGAGAGATGTGTTGGATCATGTCCATCAGAATGTTGGTACGTATTCGCTTCCTTTTTTGACAGGATTTGTATATTTGCTAACAGTGTGATGTGGAGGAATTCGCCATCCGGTGTTTAGAGAGCCATGGCCTCATATACACCTCGTTCCGGTCATTGGTCCGAGTACTTTGGCTGGTCCGGAGCATCTTTCGATTTCTGATATTGATCGTGTGGACCTGGCTTCTCAGAATGAGTTTGGCAATGTCTCGTTATGAGAGAGGATTTCGCTGAGATTCACTACTATGGCCTTTCAGTGGTGTGTTTGTTTTAGCTGGTACTTGGGGTCACATCTCTTCATGGAATGTATCTGATTTAAGTTGCAAGATGTACGAGTCTGCAGGGGTTGCACATATGGACGATAGACCTTTGATATATACCTACTCATCCCCTTGTATCCCACCTCCTACAGCATCCTAAATATAATCAAACACCGCGCAAACGCTTGTCCGAGCAGTGACCTACCAGACCCACAAATCAACAACAACCCTCCAACATGCCACCATCTCCGACTGGGTTAACTGGCTTATGTACTCCGCACCACTTTCCGAATGAGGAAGGGTGCGCGAACGGAGAATCTCGGTCTTTCCCCTTTTTCTTTTGCTACAACTCCTCTCATAGGTCTGTGATCGATGTATAGACATTCGAAGCAAAGGGTCCATTGTTTGTTTCCATGGTCCATTCGCATTACAGTCCTGCAAATGGCAAATGGCATATAATATAGAAAGATGGTAAGGGGGAGAGATCTTGCATCATGGGAGGGGGCCGATCCGGGGGAATGTTTGAGGTCTTGGGTATCAGATTGCCTCAAATGGATGTCAAGTCATAGTCTGTTCGATCGTTATGGGGGAGGGTTGGCCCTTTGAGGATATAGTTGGGTTCTAGGGACGGTGTGTCTGTGGTGCCATGTCTGAAGGCATCGGAGACCGGGATCGGAATTTGACGAGCCTGCAGGGGGCATACTTTATTCACGTTCACAAACAGTCTAATGATATACCTGTCTTACTATAAAAGAGCACCAAGCAATCTGGCAATGTACAATGTGGCCCTTTCAATGAGAATAAAAACCAGTCACAGTTGACATGCTGCATGACGTGTCTGGCATCAATTATAACCATGCAACCAGGGAAGGCTTGACCCCTCATAATTGCATACCCTCTTAGAATATTTGACCGACAGATAAGTGCTTATTGGTTGATTACTCGGTCCGAGGTTCACTTGTATTGACAATGATCCAGCCAAAGAAGTCATACATTTGATCGGATCTCCAGACGAATTGTCCGCCTTACTCGCGAAAGCAATTCGAGTATCAATATCTCGCGGAAGTATGTTACCCGATCCTTGTTATGGCGAGCTAATTATACACGGTCTTTCATGGTGATAACCTGGAATATATCAGCTTCTGTTATTGGATCTATGTATGTGTTGGTAGTATTCATGGGGCACCTGCATCTGGGACGTAGGGAATATGCACACATATATATATATATTGTTTGCGGGTTGACATTGTCACGTTTTTACAAACGTAGCACTCTTGCAAATGATTTAGTTTCTGCTTACTCTGATGATGAGAAGGAGTCGCTTTCAGAGCTTGAAGTAATGGCATTTGATCTGCTTGACGGTTTTGAACGCAATGATATCTTCCGACTTGATCCCTGCAGTGGCTTGCTATAACAGCTGACTCGGCACTCCTTAGGAGCGGAAGGTTGCCTATTCAGCAGGGTCAACACATGTGCCTGTGGCCGGTATTAGATTGCAGATCAACCATGCAGAGTGCGGGGTCTCGTCGATGCAGCGCATATATCCGTCGAGTCAAGCCAGCTCAGACTTTCACCCGAGGATCCAGAGCAATCAACTGATACTTAATAGTTCTGTGTTATTTTCCGTTGCACCCGAGCATTCAGACCTTACGACTGCCCATGTGAACGTTAGTTATAAGCCCAGCCATCTATGATAGTTGGACATATATCCAGCGGCATCTGGATGAGTTGATATCAACGTCTCGCGGTGACATCTGCAACCAGACGAAGGTCCTATCACATTTTCAATTACCTCTTAGGCAGAGACAGGCTCCTCGTCAAACTTATGTTTATACAATATTCTTGACAGTAAAATATTGATCAAGTCCAAAATCCCAATCTTTACACCACAACAATGGCTACCGTCGACTCAGTCAAATTATCAGCAACCACGCATCCCGGCTACATCCACGCCAACAATGTATCACAAGAATCTGCAGACAAAGTGTCCCAACTCCTCAAAGAAAATCATGACAAATTTCACGTCTTTTTCGATCACCGGGAACTACACAGTATGCCCATCCTTCCCCAGTAGTCTCTTCAATCATACTAACATTTCGCTTTCTCTGTCTGAAAAGACCACTGCCTCCACCATCTCCTCGCAATATACGCCCTTGGCGCTACACCAAATGACCTACAAGCCGCCTGGAACAGGAATATGGCCTATCAACTGCCCAGAGTATCCCCCGAGTCGCACAAATTCGAGTCTGACTTGAGTAACGCCGAGGTGTTTTTGAAGGGTATGACAAAGCCGGCATACTACATACATTTTTTGCAGTTTTTCAAACGGGAGATTGCGTCCAAGGGCATGGCGGAGGTCGTCAAGGAGTATGTTTTCAAGGGCGATGAGAGGGCAAATAGGATTTTGACGAGGCTTTACGATGGTGAGTCTCTGATGTCTCTTAGCCAGGTTTGAAATGTTGATAGTCTCTGATAGGTGTTTTGCATGGATTGATGCACGTCGGATATGCATTCGAGTTTGAGCAACCACTTATTCTCGCTGAAGCCCTAGCCGAGGCAGCCATAACAACGGAATACCTCGATCGCATCATCGACGATGTAGTAGCGTATAGGGAAAACAACAAAACCGTCCCAGACAGCAATCTCATGTCAATCTATCCCCGTCTCCGCTCCAATCCCACCATCTTCCACGCCGTAAGATCAACCGATGGCCCCAACAAACTACGAGACGGACTCATCGTCCGAGCCAAACAAAACATGATCCCATACCTTGCCGAATTCAGCGTAAAACCGCATCAAATAGAAAAGAAAACCGCCGAATTAGCCAACACAGCTCTGTTCGTCGCGGCGGCAGCACAAAGGCCACGAAAAGTGGAGATGATTGACTTTTTCTTGCTGCACTCTGTCAATTCATCGATTTGGATGTCGGTGTTGATTGAACAAAATTGGATGACAGATGAGGCGAAGTGCAGATTACTTGAGATCAAGGGATGGACGGATCTCATTACGTATGCTTGCTGCAGGGTACCAGCCCTCTATCCTGAGAGAATCTTTAATTACACGCCCAAACAACCCGGTGATTGGGAGACTGTATATAAACGTGCCGTCGTGTATAATGATGACGGACACGTCCCCAAATTCATCCGCGCGGCTCGTTATGTAGAGCAAGTCTCGAAAGAGTACGCTGGACAGCCCGAATTCCCGCTTCGACCAGAATCGTGTCTGACCATAGCACATATGGCGATGGATTCGGTGGACAGACAGAATGAACCTGTTTATCGACTCCCGGGTGAAGCCAAGTTTTATGAGATGGCGAATATGGAGGTGCGGCGGTTGATATTTCGATTTGTAAGGTTTGGCGGGTTGGACGATGCTTGGGATCATGTACCTGATATTGCGATGTCGCCAAATTTGTAATTCATCGTAATCAAAATCTGCGTTGAAATTAAAGATCATTGTGCCGACATCGAGGAATTCCATTATCATGTAGAGCTCGACAGTCCGGGGAGACTCAACAATGATTCATCCCAATCGAAGTCCAAGAAGAAATCCAAACCGCCCATATCCATGATATAATCGGCTGCTTGTCCTATAGCACCGCCATTATCGTCGCCCATTGTCTCATTTTCTTGTTGATTCCTTTTCAAAACCACCTGATGGACAAGTACTGAAGTGCTTCGGGCCACATTGAACCCCATTCGCGCTTTGCCAGTGAAAAGTTCCTCGGTCTTGTCCTCGGGTCTCAAAGTTTCACTATAAATGCTCAAACGCTCGATCAGGTAGTTCGTTCGATTAATAAAGTCGCTGGTGACATTCTCAAACTTGCGGCACAATTCCCATCCTTGTCGCATAGCAGATGATATAGCACTGTCATCAACCAGGCAGTAATGTTTGGAGCACTTGAGTAAGATCAAAAAGGAGACCGAGGCCGCCAAAGCCTTGTATATGCGTGTAGGCAATTTGATGAGTGGTTCTTCTATGGTAGATGCAGCTTGAATCATGGCGATAGCACACATGCATCCTTGCACAATCCACTGGGCTCGTTTGTCGCTTCCCATCGAGGCAATGCCCTCACCGTCGCTGTCCGCGGCCGAGATTGCAATACTATAAAGAACCATTTTGCACGTGCAAAAGGATATATAATCAACGCGAGTCCAGTACGGCGATAAATGCGTCTCCGCGACCCGGAGCTCAGCTTCAAACATCGGGACGACGTAATCTGCGTTTGGGAGTAGGCCTGTGGGTGATGACTCGTGGTTACCCAGCGTTGTAATGATTTTCAGTAAATGATGAGCAATGTGCAATTGGCAGTACAGGGTATCAGGAAGCCAGGCAGGTTTAGTAGCGAGTGCGTCAAGTAGACCCCGATCTAATCGAACAGTAGGAGGAATCCCAAGTTGGCCGTGGACACTTGATCAATTAGCCGTTGATTATTATGCAATTATCAATCCTGCATTGATAAACTCACCTAACATTACTGACAAAACAAAATATCCATGCTATCCGACTGGGAACATTGACAGGATCATGAACAGCGGAAACTCGATCAAACTCCGCCGAATAAGCCGGCCGATGCAGGCCCATGCGAACGCAGATCTGCGTCGACAGATTGGAAAACGAAAGAGATGCGTCCATGGGTAGCTTCTCAAATGGAAGATTCCAATAAGTGAGTAGTAGAAGAGCTTGCACGGAATGAAAGGTTCCATTTCTCGGACGAATGCAATCATAGGCCATGTTGGAGACTTCTTCGATTAGAGATGGAAAGAGGTGTTTGAAATCAGGCTTGGCTCGCATTGCGGTGAGCATGACTGTCCAGAAAAGCAAGGGACTTTCGTTTGAGTGTGCGATAAATGAGGATACTGGTGGTAAAATTGGACAGATGGGATGGTAAAACTGATAGTATCTGACGAAAGGTCAGTTTGAGTTATTTGCTCTGCAGTCCATCCTTGACTACCTACTCCATGAGAAGTTCCTTAATCAACGATGCTGACAGTTGCACGCCACCAATTGATCTCAATGTCGGTATCACGACATCATCAAGCGTCGGATTTACTTGAGCGAGAGGAACACCATCCAATTCGGATAACTGTGCATTCGGGGTGTGAGAACTGTTCGATGCGCTATCATTTGGTTGTTCTTTCAGTGTATGCATCGCCACTTTGACCTGCCGCAACTCTTGCTCCACCTGTTGCAGGCGTCTGTCGACATCGTCAGGAAAATAAAATCTCCCCGAAACAGATATTTACGTACTCCCTTCTCTTTGTCCGCTTAAAAGTCGGGTCTACAGAGCAAAACTTGCCTGCCTTGGTGCATCTCGAACATCCTGCGGGAAATTTCGAAGGCGCGTCGCATGCCAGCTACCACTGTCAGACGTGTTTTATCATTAACATGAGGGTATATACTTACTTTCATCTGGCGACAATGTACGCACGCGACAAAGTTCGATTTTCTACCTCGCATCTTGAAGCAATAATATGAAAATGGGTCAAACGCAGGATGGCAGGAGGTTGAGTTGGGAACAGGATGAGGCGAGTTTCTCCGAGCTTTTGGTTCTTGTCGGGGCAGAAAGTTCACCCGGCACTGTACTATCTTTTTATAGATTTAACCTTGGAAAGATTTAACACTTGAGTCCTGATTTATAGAGATATATGTTTGTACGTTGCTTCCAAAACTTGGCTTCCTAGACATGTTTCATCCTGCACCGTTGTTCGTAGAATTTAATTGTGATTATAGATATGCATACGGTATATATAAGCTTTGAAAGACATCCGTTGACTGCAAAGATCAGTCGACCCTCGTAAGTGACAACACCCGGATGAGCAGAGATGATCAAGTACCTATGTATTACATTACAACTTCCAGAATCGACTTTACACTGAAACATCGAGGATCCTATCGTCAAGTTTGCTCACCACCCGTCCAAAACCTTCAGCCTTGTGCGCACTCCATCTTTCGGAGAAGTCCCAATTCCATGCTGACTCAACTCAAACTTACCATTCGGATCCTCAAGATCCATCTGAAACCTGCCCACAAGGGCAGCAACCAAACATGCCAATTCTGCTTTGGCAAACCCGGATCCAATGCAACTCCTTGGCCCATGTAAGAAGGTCAAAAACCCGAGATGGTTCTCAACACCGCCTGAATTGACTCTTCCTTCGCCTAACCAGCGCTCAGGATCAAAAGTTCTGGCTGTTGGGCCCCATAATTTGGGATCCTGGTTGATGATTCCCATGGGGATGGTGAAGGTTGTGTTCTTGGGGATCTGGTATCCTGCTACCGTGGTGTCTCGTGTGGATTGACGAACTGTACCGGGGATGGAAGGGTAGAAACGGAGTACTTCATTGCAAAATGCGTGGAGATATGGGAGACTATCAAGTTCTTGTGCAGTGGTAACCGATTCCGGATCGCTGATGGAAGGCAGGCGATCGCGCACTTCTTCTCGCAAGCGCTGCTGTGTGTCTTGATGTTTGCAAAGAACGTATACAGACCATTGTAAGGCATGACTTGTAGTTCCATGACCAGCTGCGAGGAAAGTCATCATCTGATCAACGAGATTTTCGTTTGTGAATGCGCCGCTTCTCAGAGCGACAGATATAATATCAACATCTTGGTCGGACTCTGGCTTGTCCATTTTATCTCTCTTCTCTTGGATGAGTTCACGGCAGAGCTGTCGGATATATTTCGATCCTTCGTTCAGTCGTCGCACTCTCGCCGTCGGTATTTTTGTCATTAGCACCTCGTAATTCGATGTGAACAACGACAAGAGGAATCCGAGCAAAATCTCATAGCGTGCGGGCGGAATTTGAGTGTTTGCGTAATGACGGACAAGGGTACTCTGGGGGTTTTTCAAAAACTGGAAATCGTGGTACATCCCTGCAAGACCGAGGATATCAAGGGTTGTACGGGTGGCCCAGGTTTTGATGACGACGACATCCGATTTTGAGGATCCTTCTTTTGAAATTTCCTGTTCGAGGACTTTGACGAGATCTCTTGACTTTGTCCAGAAGATCGGGTAGAGGTCTTTGATGTGCCGGAATGAGAAGGCTGGCATTAAGCCTTTACGCTGGACCTGTTGCAACCATAACTATTAGCTGACTAGATTAATCAGAAGCTCCGAAAAAGAGAGGAATACCTTATGTGTCTCGCCCTCAGCTAAAAGCAATCCTTCACCACCAAACACATACAACCTCCGCCTCACCGACTCCGGCTTCACAAATGAAGACGCATTGAGTACAAGAATATCATTCAGTGCTTTCACATCAGTAACCAGGACTCGCTCATTCGTATCCGGGCCATAGTACCGAAGGAGACCATTATTCGGCACTGTGGCAACAGCGTGCATCAGTGATATTATCAGCTTACGTGAGCTGGTGACCTCTTCTTTGCCATTTTTCGAAGGGGATTCCGGTATAGCCAGTGGGATGTGTTTGAGAGGGGTGAAGAATCGAGGATAGAAATATTTTCTGTAAATAAATCGCACGGCCACATAGGCCAGTATCGCGGAGACGGTGGCCACGGAAGGATGAAGAAGCTTAATAGGCGCCGAAAGGGGCCAAATGTTGCCCCAATTAGACATCACGGTCATGCTGTCAAGCGATATTATGCCTTTGAAAGATTTGATTCATAATATTTTACACAGAATGGTCATTATCGACGCGATTATATAGGCCGTGATATTCATGTCCACGGTTTCATGAAAGATACCGATTTCGGTATCCATGCCGATTCTAAACCGAACCAACGTGAATGACTTCATGACGTGGAACGGCTACCGGCAAGAATATTGTATTACTCAGGGTCAAGTTCTGTTGAGTTCGGTATATAGCGTATTAGAGCTGTTACACAGCTGTCTAACACAAATGTATGTGTTGTGTTCCGGATAGCCTATGCCCTCCAAGGCATACCCCCTAGTGAATGCCTTTGCGAGATATCAGCAAGCTGTAAAATATACCTTAGCTTGTTATTCAGCTCTCTAGAGGTTTACTGTCGTTCCGTTGTCTTGTTTGACTTGTACACAATTTTGTAGCTACGGGCACCTGACGGACTCCAGATAGGGGTTCTAAAGATATATGTGCCATCTTAGCTTTCTCAGTACTGCCTCATCCCATTTAGCGTCAGACTTCGCGCATGCATCGGACGTAATTTTGGTCGATATGGAGGTTTCTGTGGGATGCAGTACTTTTTCCTGTCTATTTGACATGCGGTAATCCACAAGATGGCCACCCAGCACATCCGTCCCATCATCCCTAAAGCCCTAAAGACATCATTGCGCATTTCATGAAGCACGCCCGAAAATACTTTGCCTGACCATGCTGAGCAGACCCCTTTCCAACTAGTGTAAACAAGGAGATCTCACTAGTCCGGTTTTGATGTGGCGTCTAGCGTTTTTGAAGTCGTTAAGACGCCACAATGTGAGGACTATAATACAGTACTTCTCTGGAAACCAGTTTGGATTCTTGGGCAACAGATTTGTCCCGTACGAGTTTGGTCAAGAAGGCGAAAGCTCACCTTATCTGGATATCCCTTTCGCTTTCACTCGGCCTGAAGCCGAGATTCGGGAAATGATTGCACAAGAAAAAGCCACGAAATCTGGACCAGCTCCAACACTTTAATATCTTACTTGGTAGGTATGCGACGTACCAATGCAAGTTTCCATTTTCATGTTCATCGTACAGTTGAGTATCATCGATACTTGTGGCACGGTTTGCAATGATATATTTCCTATACCTAGGTACTGCGGAGTACATGGCCACCACTGGCGTATGCAATAGAACTTTATCTATTCTGCTTTCATCTGCTCTTCACTAAAGGACATCATTCACTACACCAATTACAATGTGCTAGTGTCGCGTTTCTAAATGCCAAATGCAATCCAACTCGAGATTTTATGTTTTCTCCTTGGTTGGTCTTTCGTCGAGCATGGCAAAAACTCAGGAGCTATTCACCTTTGTGCGGTCCTCGTATGTCGACAAGACAGCAGGACTTCCTCGCGGCTTCCCCAGACGGGGGATGCATGGCGATGACAGCGATAATTTCCAATTCTATCGTCCCGAACCGTCACAAATATTCCGGCGTCTGCCGGAAATCAAGCCACGCGTTCTTTATATTTTTGGAGAAACTTCAGATCATCTCCGGCTGCTCATGCAGGGAAACTACAAATCACTGGTACCTGGATAGGGGGCAATGGTGGTACAGCTCAAGATCGAGTGAGCCAGCTCGTCCTGTCATGTGGCCACTTAGTCCCAATGGAGCTCGTTATAGAAACCGCAAGTGCGCCTGCTCAATTTATCGACCGCGAATTATCCACTTGGGAGTCTCGGACTTTGCACTTCCGGAATACCTAGGGAAATTTTCCGCGCCGTGAACGAACAAGCATTGATGAACAATGGAAGAAACACAACACAAGTGGCAGCGAAAAATATAGAATGCCTATGTTGCAAGTGCACGTGTACTTTCAATATCATACACGAACTTATAAACGATACATTGGCTCGTATGTACCTAGGTACTGAACGAAATATCAACCCGTCAGCCATCAATCTCGACAAATCAGTCCTTCCACGTAACAGTCTTGGTCTGAACCCACTCCTCCAGCCCTTCAATACCATTAAACCTGCCGTATCCGCTACTCTTGAACCCACCATGAGGCAGACTACTCTCGTCGTGGACACTCATAGCATTAATATGTACAGCCCCCGACTGAATCCTCTTCGCAATTCTGAATGCTCGTCTCAAATCCTCAGTGTAGACTGAAGCTGCCAACCCGTACTCCGTATCGTTGGCAAGTTTGATTGCTTCTTCGTCGCTGTCGACGGTAAACAGGGACACAGTAGGTCCAAATGATTCAGTGTAGTACATATCCATTCCTTCCTTGACGCCTTCTAGAACAACGGGGCGCATAGCAGTGTTGATTGCGGCGGTGTGTTCGGGATCACCATAAACCACCTTAGCACCTTTGGCAATGGCGTCGGAGAGAAGTTTCTTGTTTTTGGTAACAGGGGGTGCGTTGACGAGCGTCAGTCCGTCAGGGGTGCCGAAGATCTGATCGATGGTTTGTTTGAAGATTTCTCTAAATTGATCTGCTACAGCAGCGTGCACGATTACACGCTCGGTGCACATGCAGACCTGACCGGAATTGAGGAATGATCCTAGAGTCGCGCCCAAAGCAGCTTCCTGCAGATTGGCGTCCTCGCATACGATAGTAGGGGCCTTGCCACCAAGTTCCATAAGGGTTGGTTTGAGAAGTTTGGCCGCTTGACTGGCGATAATTCCACCGACAAGGGCGCTACCGGTAAAGTTAATTTTGCGGACAGCTGGGTGCGCAATCAGTGCCGAAGTGACTTCTGCAGCGTCTTGCGGGCGATGAAGGATTGTATTGAGACATCCATTGGGAAGTCCGGCTTCGTGGAAAATGGACGCGATTTTAAAGTACACATTGGGACTGAATTCAGAACCCTTGAATATAACCGTATTTCCCATAGCTAGAGGCCCAAGCAATGACCTAATGCCCAGGATATAAGGCGCATTCCAAGGAGCGATCGAGAGCACAACACCGAATGGTTCGCGCAGAATCATGGCAGATCTACCTTCATCACTGACTGTGGGAACAGATCCACGAATAGCAGAGATCAAACCTGCAACAGCTTTACATGCTTGCACTGCTAGATTGTGCTCAAAATCGAACATAGAATCAACTTCTCCGGTCTCTTGGTGGACAATTATGCGCAAAATTTCCTTATCCCGGAGTAGAATGTCGGCAACCCGGAGGATGATGTCTCTTCGATCGTTGGGTTTCGTTTGTGACCACAACTCGAAAGCGGTTTGTGCGGATTCAACTGCTCGTTTGGCATCTTCGACGGAGGCTGATGAAGCTTTGTAGATGGTTTGGCCGGTTTTTGGCGAAACGACATCATAAGTCACCTCGGTAGTGATCTCTTTGCCATCTAGCAAAAGCGGGATAACTTGCCCCAAGGGGTTATTGGACCCGTTTACCGAGGCCATTATGAGAAATCAAGGGATATCTCGTGTATACTCAGGAATGTGAAGATTCTATGAATAGAATGCAGATGACGGCAAGGATTACACAAAAAAGACTCGCAAAAATCTTGAGGACTGCGGGGAATTTATCTGCTCCGCAGAATATTGATTAAATTCATAATAATTGTCTTATAAGGGCGCACGCACCTCTTCTGTCTCCATATTGACCCTCAATTCTTATTATAGAGCGGGTAATACCCGTGTTCGGCTTCAGAATTCGGCATCGGGATTTGCCTCGTGGATCGTTAACAGGATCGATATTATACGTCTCCAGGACGTTGACTGGCTCCCTATTGCTTACCCCGACTACATCAAGTCTAGATCAGCAGGATGAAGTCCACGGGTGAACAAAAATTGTGGGATAAGGATATACGCATGGCTACCTACATCCGATTAATCCTTTGCCAAGTTGCCAAGCCAAGTCTGAAATTTGTTCATGGATCATGAAGACGTTCCTGATCCCATGGTCCAGCCAATCTCTGCTCACGATGGGAAGATCTGTGGAGCAAATCGTGGAGAGAGAGCGGACCTCCGTTGAGTTGAGGAACACCAGTAAGGTCAAACCTGCCTAGCTATGGATTTGTGTTTGCGGGGGAAATCATACGGGGAGAACATTCATTTTGGGCGTCCAATGACAGAGAGTTTCGCCATCTGACCTGCCGATAACAAGAGCCGTCTTCGGTTACGGGGCCGATATGCCTTTACACGTCCGATATCACAGGCTTCTTGTTCACGATAGCCGCATGGTTTACAGTTTGAAGAGTTGTATCAAAGTGTTGCACTCATTATTTGTAATAGGAGTGTGGGGGAGAAAAGAAGGCGTGGAGCGGGGTATGAGTGAAGTTCATGAGTCACTCTTAGAAGTCCAGGCTTGGAATCGAGGATAGATCGCAGGCTTGGGGTCTGGGGTCTGGGACCTTTGGATAGAAAGAGCATAAAGAGGCGCTGTTCGTCTGCCTCAGTGCTGTTGAGATGCCAAATCAATTGTCCTTAACCTCAGTTGAGATAGCGATAATCATTCCCTCGTATCCTTCTCCATTCCAATCATCGTTCTTCGTCCTGTCTTGCCTAGTTCAATTGCAAGAATGTCTCGTGAAACCACTGCCTTTGTTCCAAGGAAAGTAAACGGGCCCCTCACTCTAGAGACCATCAAAGTAGATGCTTTGAAGCCACATGAGCCATTGATAGAGATTCACGCTGTCGGCCTATGCCATACTTGTCTATCATGTGCAACTGGCGTTCTACCGGCAGTCACACCAGCGGTATTCGGACACGAAGGTAAGCCTTACTCCTATTCTGGTATCGGTTTTTTTTTCCTTGCACCCATTTCAGGTGCCGGAGTAGTGGTAGAAACAGGCTCTGAAGTTGACGAAGACAATGTCAGCGACAAAGTCCTTCTCAGCTATGCCTTCTGCAACAACTGTAAGCAATGCAAATCTGGATGAGCGCCTTACTGCGACTCCATGATGCCTTTAAACTTTGGCGGATTGCGTGACGACGGCACGTCGGGTCTCGCACTCAATGACTCAAGTCCTCTCCGAGCTCATTTCTTTGGCCAGAGTGCCTTTTCGAGACTTGCTGTTGTGCATCGCAAGTGCATCGTCAAGGTTCCCAAGGATACTCCTCTAGATCTCTTTGCTCCCTTGGGATGTGGATTATGGACCGATGCTGGATCGATTCTTAATACATTAAATGTACAAAAAGGAAGTACTTTTGCAATATTCGGTGTCGGATCAGTCGGATTAAGTGCGATAATGGCAGCGCGTATTCGCAAAGCAAGAGAAATCATTGCCATTGACATTCAGCCATCACGATTGGAGCTAGCGAAGCAGTTGGGTGCTACCAGCACAGTCAACAGTACCAAGGTTGATGTGATGCTCTGCGAGAGATTCGCAAAATTTGTCCTCCTAGTGGTGTTGATTATGCGCTTGATTGTTCCGGTGTGTTGAAGGTGATTGAGACCATGGTTGATTCTCTGGCGCCATGCGGTCGTGCATGTTCAGCTGGTGCCCCGACGTCGGGGAAGAGGGCGTCTGTTGATGTTTTTAGTCATCTGGTTATGGGCAAGGAATATGTCGGATGTCATCAGGGAGGATCAAATGCTAGAGAGTTAAGTCTGCGCCTTTTTTGGTACATTTGACGAGTAATTTTATACTGATTCATGTGAACAGATGATACCATGTCTGATCAACCAACACAACAAAGGACAATATCCGCTTGAGAAGCTGATGGTTATTATGACATTCATGACTTTGAGCGTGCTATCAAGGATACGAAGAGTGGTAGCATTATCAAGGCGGTACTTAAGTGGTCCTAAAGTATTTGATTTGAATATATGAGCATTGTCTACCTAGGTAGAAATTTATTGTTCATATATATCATTGGCATTTTCCTTGTTTCACTGTCTCCATGTCTGTATGATTTGGATATAAATTTAGACAATACAACGAACCCTCTCTAACGTCCTTGTGGTGTTCGGCCAACCCTAAATGGGGGTTACGGCTAGAGGGATCAAGATGGTTAAACCTCTTTTGCCATGATTCAGGAACAAAGAACACTAAGAACGCGCGACATTCACGCTAGCTTAGGTATTATATTACTTGATAGAGTAGCCTCTCCCTTTCGCACACACGCACTCTCTCTTTCACCAGATGAACTACCGATAGAAGAGGAAAACAGCACAACAGACACAAAGGAGAGATAAATTATGATGGAAGAGAGTGGTTCTCCTATCTCCGAAGTACGTACTATATCATACATGGTACGGTGGACTAAATGTGCTTCTAAGCTAAACTAGAAGTAGGCAACAACCGTTTCCGAACGATATGAGCTAACTGAAATTACAAACAAGCTTAATGCTATATCACTGATAACCCCTAGGTAGCCTACTATGTAGTAGATTGCGGCGCTGCCGCTAGGTCTGTCAAGGATTAGAGATCCACTTAATTGTTCCACTTTACCCAAATATCCTCTAGATATTGACACCTAAGTTTTTGAGTTCATTCCGATTTTCCGGGACAACATTATCTGGCGTCAGTGCGACGCCGCGGAAGAAAAGAGCAGCAAGACAAAGGAGGAGAGACTTTTGAAAATCAACATTTTGGGTAGGCAGAGGAATGTAGCGACTCATTGATTTGTAATCCTGATCCCAGGATAAGGATTTTCGAATCCAGGCATCAAGCTTATCTGTGACTGCAACCCTGACTACTCTTAGTATCTATCTGCATTAGTGTTGTCAACGTTTCAAGCCTCAAGATGGCTTAGTGCTCTACGCCAGATCTGTGTGGTTTGAAAGGGACCGAATTAACTGTTATAGGAAGTAGGCCCTAGCTCCGGGGCCCTACATAGTACTAGCCGGACGTCAAAAATGAGTTCCGTGGCTCAAACGCTAGTCGGTCGTAGTGAAATGGTTCTGGTCAGTATTCATTACATAGTCACTAGTTTTGTGCTAATGATCTGGCCTAATAAAGCAGACATTATTTTAGATCTTTGTACCCGACATCTCGTTTAAAAACGGTTACAATTTTGAAAGGAAAGTTTTGTTTCCTAACTTACCCCAACTCCAATCTTATATCTTACAGCAACAGCTTGATTGTTCATCAAATTAACTAAAAATACAGAGATAATGGAGCAAGTACAATCGCTTTTCATAGGCAGTCTATCTTGGCCTGCCATTTTCCAATCTATATTGCCAGTCCAGCATCCTATGACTCCAGTGTCTTCGTTATCAATCCTAGGCGTGATCCCTGGAGAGTCGAATCTAAAATTCTGTCCTGAATCCCGAGACAGTGATCTATTCCAAATTGACAGAGTTGAAGTCCATCCAACACCTCCACTTGTGTAAGAAATGCTGATTCCTTGAATATGTTGGTCTCTATGTCTCACTTTGAATCAAACAACGTTTTTAGTGAGGAAGATCTAGATATCTAGATTTATGGTAATTGTTGTATTTATGTATCATGCTTCATTAATCATCACGCTCACTAATCTTTCAGGATTCTTCCTCTCAGATATTTCAGACGATCCAGTCTGGAATTGGTATGCGCGAGAGAACTCGACTGATAATCCAGGAAGGTCCGGATCAATGCCTTTCTGCGGTTCCATGGACACCATCGAACAGCCATATCCAGGACGAGAAAAGGACTGCCCACCACTTAAAGGATTTGCAATTATGAGTCTTCACGCATACGTGCCATGGTTTGTAGGCACGGTACGTTTACCATTTCCCCTTCTCTCCTCTTGTCTGGGTGTATACGAACTAAGTCTACGGAATAGGGCAACTTTACCGTGAAATTTGACGCAAAAACGAAAGAGGGAGAGAGGATTTATTGTTTAGATGGGGAATTTGAGCTGAAATACCCAGAGGGAAAACACTTCTAAAGAAACTCAACACATCTCTTTGGTGGACTTCCTGTCGTTATCTTTATCGGGGATTTTTTCCAGTTTCCGCCAGTTTTTGACCTCTTGGATAAATATACAATATATGATGGCTACCAGCGCCTGTTGATTGCACGATGGTTATACTGCTGGATGGATTTGTGCCTTGCTGTTAGAGATGGCAGCTGCGAAGCTTATGCTGGATGAAATTTAGGAATATTTATCAGTGTTAGCTACTGATCATAATATCCATATCTTTGGAAGGATTAAAGAGTAAAATAGTATGATTGCCCGCTTGCTAAGTGGTGACTATGGCCTTGTGTCAGTGAACTTGGTCGCGATGCAGCTGTTGTCCAGTTTCTGATCAATTTGTTCTGGTCTGATGGTGGGTATCGGAGGAGGAGTACTGAAGAATGTTGCTGATATTCGCCTGGGCGATGTGGTGATTAGCAAACTGACGGGTATATATGGAGGAGTGGTGCAATATAACTACAGCAGGGTATTAAAAGGTGGTAGATTTCAGCGGACTGGTATGTTTAACTGCCCGCCATAGATTCTGCTTACGGCGTTATCTAAAATCTAAGCGAATTATTTCACTGAGGAAAGCAAAATAATGGATTTTATCGCTGAGTTTAGACAAAAATCCCCCGACATGTGTCTTAATTCGCTCGACCAGTGCAGGGAGATCGTTTATATCTTTCTGACTATGATCATATTGACTCTGACGGCTATGAGATGGCACTAGGCCCAGACCACACATCCACCTTAGACACTATCAACAACGTTGGAAATCTCTACTCTGATCAGGGTAAACTGAAGGACGAAGAAAGCTAAGAAGCATTATAAAGAGCAAGTGTGCCTGTCAAATTTGCGAATTGACGCGTTTCGACGACAGATTGATGCACAGAAAGAGCGAGGCGTTTTGAGCTGTGCAGGTTGTCATTCTACTAAGGAGAATTGGAAAATACTCGGTTGTTAAAATTTGCTGTGCACTTAATGCGTGGAAGACGTCAAGTCCCAGGGTCCGGTTCTTGAATATCCTTGTCCTCAGTGCAAGGCCCCAATCGAATCTTGCTTAGACTGTTTCCCCAATTTATTAGAGTTATAATTATGGCTCGTTTAGAGATAGAAGTATGACGAACATTCTTGCAGGAAATGAAAGAGAAATATTCGATATGCAAAGAACATTGTAGGTCGCATCTAATTTACCAGACACTGTAATCCACGTATCTTGCGGAATCTTTTGAGAAAGAACGCCTTAAAATGTCCAGTGATCCAGATGTGATCTTTTTGTTGGTCAAGGAGGAGTCTCATGATATTCTTTCCACTATGCTCATTTGCTGCTGCTGCCTGGACCACATCTTTGACATGATTTAACTAGCTAGGATTACTTGATAATTAGTAACATGTCAACCCCAAAATTGGCGTCGATTAAGAATCAAGTCTCACTCTCAGATTTCATCTCGGCAGTTGCGCCGGCTTTCCTTTTTGAGCAAACGCCGGACGAAATCCGTGATTGGATCGGCTGTTGTACGTTTTCAACGAGTACCATGGCTGTTTGTTCCCCGGATTCACCCCACAATTTAGTTTCACGGACTTTAAGCCGTGATTGTTAGCTTGGTGTGATTGGAGATGATGATTTAAACGGTATGGGTTGCTTGCTTGATAAGAGTATGAAGTTTCGGATGTATGGTATCTATCTCAGTAACAATATCACATTCATCTGCCAATAATTAGAACGACAATCCAACATGCCGATCCCGAAATATACCTATAACGGTCCAATCGACCACACTATTCCTCCCAACCTCGAAAATGTGAAGAACAAATCTGTCATCGTCACCGGCGGTGCAAATGGCATGGGCGAAGCAATGGTGCGCGCTTTCGTGGCTGCCGGTGCCTTCGTGACGTTCGGTGACCTTGCCATTCGAGGCACAGAAATTGAGAAGGAGCTCAATGGCTCGGACCCAGACCAATCGCCCAAAGCGGCGTTTGTGAAATGCGATATTAGGGATTGGGATGATATGATCAATCTTTTTGAGACGGCTAAGAATAAGAGTCCGTGTAATAGTGTGGATGTTGTTATTGCAAATGCAGGTATCAGCAGGAGTTCGGGTGATAGTTTGTGGAATTTGGATGGTGGGTTGATGTCGTCAAATTCTATTAGCAAATGCTAACAAAGATGTATAGATCCCAATAGGCCACCGACTAAGCCTGATCTCAAGATTGTCAGGACCAATATGGATGGAACGTTCTATACTTGGAAATTAGCTGTGCACTACTTCAGAAAACAGCCGGAGACGGAGGACCGAGACCGGTGTTTTGTCATTACTGGTAGCATGGTAGCATATATTGATTCTCCGGTAGGTTGAACAACAGATTATCCGGGTTTATGGGTGGATGCTGACAGTGGTGAAGGGCAACTGGGAATACACTGCAACCAAACATGGTCTACGCGGCTTCATGAAAACAGTCTGCCGAAACAGCTGGGAGCAAGGCATCCGAATTAACTATGTTGCCCCTTGCTGGATCAAGAGCGCTATTAGAACAAAAGAATACGAAACATGGCTCGTCGAGAACGGAATCGAGTTTGGTGAACAAGCCGATTGTGCCGGTGCAATGATGAGAATTGCATGCGATAAATCCATCAACGGTATGAACCAATCGATTATTAATGGAGAAGTTATGCTAATGTCAACCGAGTAGGTCGCTCACTTATGATCACACCACGCTCAAAAGCGCAGGAAGGCTTCATGGATGTAAACCAGGAGGACTACGCTGATCCGAAGGATGAGTATTTTATCAAGAAGCAAACGACCCAATTGAGAATTATTGAGGATAAATGGTTGGATGACTACAAAGTGAGGATTTACAAAGACTGATCTGATGCATGATGGGATGCTGATTTCAGGCAGAGACAAGGTCAGAGGAAATAATGGGTTTTGATAGTAGAGAAATGGGGGAATCATAGTGTGAAGAATACGTGAATGAATTTCCATACTTGTATCTAGTGGCCATCGTAGTCGTTATCTCATGCACGGGCAGTTTAGATTGTCTGCGATTCACTGTAGAAAGAGGAACAAAATTATATGGAATTTTCTGAATCAGTGACATTCTAAATATCCTCGGTAAAGAATGTACGTGGGTAAACCGGCAATTCTACTTCAGGTTAGATGGATAGACGGCGAATGATTGTTCATATAAGAAGAAGGTCTACGAACTGTTTGATGGGAAGCTTGTCAAAACGCAAGCATCAACGTAACTATCTGCCGCCTTAACCCGCAATATCAAAATACGAGATTATAGCCATGGCACTTCCAACTATACCATCCACCATGTTCGCCTGGAGGAAACATAAAGGAAATCCTGAGCCGGTCAGTATCTGAAGCTCGTGATAGCATGGATCATGGCAGGTTATCAATAAGAATAATGACATTGTACAGGTCTGGGAAGAAGTCCCGGTCCCTGAAACGCCTGCCAATGGAGTTTTGATCAAGCTATTAGCATCAGGAGGTACCCTTCACGTTCCAAGCAGCGACATTTGGAGGGGGAGGGGGGAATAAATGACCTTCATTAACATTCCAAAGTGTGCCATAGTGACTATTCGCTTCTGACAAACGAAAATCAGCGCTCGTGGTTTCATGATAAATACATTTTGGTGAGATATAGCACGCATTTTTCTGAGGTTGAATCTGGGTTAATTTGTTATCGTGCGTAGGGCCACGAAGGCTGTGGGATTATAGTACGCATAGGAGACGAGGCAAAAGAATTCGGCTTCAAGATTGTAAGAGACATAGTATACATTATGGCAACGAAGCCTTTAGCTGATTGTTCTCAAAGGGAGACAGAGTGGCTACAATTGCTGTACCGGGTTGTGGCTCCGATGACTGTCCCGAGTGCTCTCGAGACCTTGCACAGTATATAGTCAAGTCTAAATTCAAAAAAGACAATCGACTGATATGATGATTAGGTTGTGTGAACGAGCACATCACTCCGGAATTGGGGAGGATGGCTTCTACGCACCGTATGCGGCGCTGACTACACGAGCAATTACCCTCGTCCCGGATAGTAAGTTCCTCTCATATTTGTTTATTAGTTCAATGATTACTTACAGTAATAGATATACCGTCATCCGTCGCAGCAGTAGCCACAGACGCGGTCAAAACCAGTTACCATGCAATCACGCGACGCGCAGACGTTAAGCCCTCAGAGACTGTTTTCCTCTTCGGACTTGGAGGACTCGGATTCAATGGCTTGCAGGTCGTCCTGCATATCGGGGCCCGAGTCATTATTTCCGATGTAAGACAAGAACGCCTCGACGAGGCAAAGAAGATTGGCGTACCAGAAGCAGATATCGTTCCTGTTGGGACATCGGTGCAAGATTTCGTGCGCGAAAACTCTCTTACCGGGAAGATTGATACTGTTCTTGATTTCGTGGGCAAAGATCAAACCTTTCAGGATGCTCAGGCTATTGGTACGCTATTTCTATTCAACATGAAAAAGATAACTCTTCTAATAATTCTTTTCAGTCCGTCGTGGAGGGAAGATGGTTTGCATCGGCACACTAAATGATACCAATGCCATCGACATGAAGATCGGTATCAGGAAGAGACTCAGCATTATATTTACATATGGCGGGCAAAAGAGAGATTTGCAAGAGGTTCTTGAGTTGATCTCCAAGAAGGCAATACAGCCTCAAGTTGAAGATGCGAAGCTCAAGGACTTTCCTACTGTGTTGAAAGATCTATGTGATGGAAAGATAAAGGCACGTGTAGCCTTGCTGCATGACGATTAGTTGTCGGTAAAATGGAGAGAATTCTCTATTGTAACTATTCTTGAATATGGAAAATCTACTGATCACGATGACTTCTCCGCTTTAGACCCATTAACACTGGCACTTCTCGGTAGACCTATTCCAACAGCCGCAGTCGCACCTGCATCAACTGGTAAGATAGCACCAGTGATCCATCTAGCATGTGGCCCAGCGAGAAAAACAACAGCACAGGCGGTATCCCATCCTGTCCCCTCTGTTCCGAGTAGGCTTCTCTTCTTCCTTGCTTCTCTGGCTTCATCTGTCATTCCGCCTGCGTACATCATTGGTGTATATAACATCTAAAAACACACTCAGTTGCTGGAAATTAGACGAGAATGTAGAAACTTACGCCCGGACAGACACAATTAACTCGAATTCCATCCTCCGCATGATGAGCAGCCATCGCCCTCGTCATATTCACAATAGCCCCTTTACTCGTCGGATAAAGCAAATGAGGCGTGCCACCCTTCAGACCAGCAACACTACCCATATTCACAATCGATCCCCGGACTTCACCCTCGTTTCTTATCATTGCCGGAACGGCATATTTCGCCATCATCACCATACTCGAGACGTTAATCTCTAACCCTTTCGCCCATTTTTCCATGTCCTGATTGAAATGTTAGCGTATATGACTTAATGATCCAGAATTATGTTGTTGACTTACAACTTCCACAGCTGTACCCGGTGCACCCCCAACGCCGACATTATTGACTAGAATATCTACTCGACCAAGTGTATCCAAAGCTTTAGTTACAACTGCTTCGCAATCAGAGGCGGATGTGACATCTGCTTGAGCAAGTATTGCTTTTCCGTAGCCTGGTGCGGAATTGATCATGTCCACTGTTCTTTGTGCCCATTCCGGGTTTTGGTCGACGCATACCACGTTGCAGCCATCATTTGCGAGGAGGATTGAGATTGCTCGTCCATTGCCGATCCCGTCGCCGGCACAGCCTGCACCTGTGACGATGGCGACTTTGCCTGCTAGGGAGCGCGAGGGAGGTGTTGATTGGGTTGCTAAGGACATGATGTGTGATGTTCTTGTCGTATGCTTAATCATATGTAGATCAGTTACAATGTTATTATATAACTTATCAAACAAAAGCATACATTTGATAGCTATAATGGCCGTAACTGAAGCTTCCTACTCACTGAATGGTTGACAGTAGTTTCGGTTGTAGAACTACCGAGGTGGATACTGCCCATAGCCGGAACCGAATGGATAAATATCCATCATGTGCAGTCAGCCGGATCGAGATGAAGATGAGCGTTCAGAGGTTTTATTAACGTTCCTGAGAGGAATACAGTAGAACCTGGCTATAGCAAATAGAAGACCTTCCAACACCTGGATCTGATATGTAAAGACTGATCCATAGATAAAGGGGAGTACTCTGAAATAATAACCTGTGCGATCAATAATGATTCAGACTATCCATATCGATATAAATAAAAGCTAAACTAATACCTGTATAATGACAAGGGGGACTTCAATGTTTCTGTTCATTGTAGCCATGTTCATATATCTGACTAATATAAACTATGATAGCGACAACTTTTACAGTATTTAGGTAAAAGACTAATCATGAATCGCGGGTAAAACGCACAAGTCCCAAAAGTGATCAAAGTCCACAGTCTGCGTAGCCCCAACAGATCCCTTCTTCGCCTCCCGTGACGAAAACCCATTACCCAAATAGGCAAACCTATTGACAGTCGCTTCTGGCGTCCTATCCATGTGGAAATCTTCCCACCTGGGGTTCTTCAAAGCTTCAAGCATATGTATGATCGATCCGCAGTAAATAGCAATAACGGGGCCATCAACAGTGCCGCGTTTATACCAGCTTCTACATCCGCCGCTCCAGACTGTGCGCTCGAGATATTTGGCTACATGTTGGTTGTACTCTTCATTTACCTCATCCCGGACTTCGAAGCTGCGGATTCCTTCTGTTTGTAGCTTTTCAAGCCATTTGTAGATGTATACTGCCACTGCCTGAATGTAGAGAATCAAGGATCCGTTTGCAAGGGGTGCATTGGGGCCGACGAAGCCTGCCAATATTAGTATTCTTGTGAATGTTTTTTTTGGAAATATTGAATCCCGGGAAGACTCACAGAAGTAGTTTGGGAAATCAGGCACGCACATGCTGAAATATGCCTTGGGTTGATCCTCGGCCCATTTCTCCGCCATGTTGACACCGTTTCGGCCAATTAGGGGAAAAGCAGGCTTGAACGTGGTATCAAATCCAGTGGCGCAGACAATAATATCATACTCTAACTCCTCGCCAGATTTTGTTTTGATACCGCGCTCGGTAATACAGTCGATATCATCCCATCGCATTTCAACATTGGGTTGAACAATGGCTTCCAAAAATCCGGGACCAGGTGTGATACGACGACATCCAATAGGAAATGTAGGTAATAAGAGCTCTGCAGCCTTTTTTCCCTTTTCACTATTTCCTAGACGCTCGGTCATAGACTTGCGGAATATTTCTTGGGCCTGTTTCTGGCCATCGGAATCGATGAGTGATCGACTGTAGTTTTCGAGTCGTCTGTCTATGAGTGCTGAACGATAAGCTCGTAAATATTCGGGGTCTTTGAAAAGTTCCAATGTTTTCTCCGAGAAGTTATAGTCTTTATCCATTTCTGGGTCGTTCTCGGTTGGTTCATTAATACCAGGTGCAGGGCTAATCCAAGTTTGACTCCGGACGTAGCAATCCATATTTCCTACCACTGTTTCCAATACTCAGCTAGCTGATCTCTATTCTATCAGAAGAAAAACTCATACCTTTTGCGAGATTGGGCACAATCTGAATTGCAGATGATCCAATACCAATACAAGCGACTTTCTTTCCTGTAAAATCGTACGAATCATCCCAGCGAGCCGAATGCATAAGCGTACCCTGGAATTTATCCAGGCCGTCAATTGTAGGCCATTGCCAGTTACTTTTGACATGTTAGCATTCCATGGCCCGCCAAAACTCGAATATATTAGCTTACTTCAAAACCCCGCTTGCGTTAACAAAAACATCGCATTCGTCCGTGAAGATAGACTTATCCGGTCTCTCAACTCGAATTTCCCACTTCCCTTTTTGCTCATTCCACGTAGCTCCCACAATAGAGTGCTTGTAGCGGATGTATTGTTCAACCTCATATTTCGCTGCAACGTCTTTCAAATAAGCATGAATCTGCTCAGAAGTGGCATAATAGTTCGGCCATGCTGCATTAGGGCAAAAACTAAAAGAATAGTTGTGTGCTGGGATATCGCATTTGCATCCGGGATATCTGAGCCTCATTAGTCACCTGGAATATCAGAAGTCCAGAGAGTGGGGGTTTACCTATTCTCAAACCAAGTTCCACCTAAATCCTCATTTCGCTCGTAAATCACAAATTCTGTATTCTGATGTTTCATGCGTTCGTTATACATGATTCCCATCATCAATCCGGAATAGCCTGCACCAAGAGACACAACCCTAATCGGACGACGTGTGCCAATGGGCTGTTCCAACAGTCTGTAACTTGGATCCAGAACGGGTTTTTGTCCCAATTCTTTGGTTGTGAGATTGACTCGAGGCATCTTGGTATCTGTTTGTGGTTCTCGGGGTAGTGATAGAGCTCCTTGCTCCAAAGCGATCACAGAGAGTGCCATATCTTCAAGCGCGGAAAGGTATACTTCAATGATTTCAAATTTTCCACTGAGCGGAATTTCTTCTTCTCCCGAGTTGGACTTTTCCAATACGTATATGATCTAAATAAATAATCACCAACTGCTATCATCCTGTGACCTCAAATCGCAACGCGGCAAGTAGCTCGGTGATATTTCCGTGGCTATCGGTACGGTGTATCCGATGTCATTGTACAACAGACGGTACCAAGCCTGTTCCCCATAAAACTACAATCTTGGACACCAATTACCAGCACGGACTGTTGTGCCACTCGGTACTTGCCTAATCGAGGATAACCGAAGACACGGAGATAGTCCGAGAGCACATGCTAGGGGCTATGGCGTGGGGCATGGATAGAGATGCGGGGAGGATTAATCGATTGCGGGGAAGCGGATGTCTTTGCACATTATTGACTCGGATGAGAGAAATTTTCATTGTTTATGCCACCTGATTATGTTACTGATAGTTACATTAATTTGTCTAGGTAGTATTCGTTGATTGTGAATTTCCCGGATGCAGACGGCTTGTTCCATGCCCATCGAATCCCATCCTCCATGACCAGATCCCAATTTTTACACGCTGACAGCTTATCGCCGAAACGCCGGAAACCGTGAGGCAAGCCTTTGAAGACGTTCGTATTTGTTGGCACTCTAAAAAACAGTCAGACATCGCACTGTTCAAGTAGAAGGGTACCACTCACCCGTTCTCAGCAAGTAATTTCCCGTACAAAAGTCCTTCATCCCTCAAAGGATCGTATCCTGCAATACCTAATGTGGTAGGAGGTAGACGCTTGGCCTCTTCCGCGGTGAGAAGGCCGGGATTCAGTTTTCGATCATTGGGATCAGGACTCTGCACTTGTAACAGACTATTGAATAGCGATTTTGTCTTCTCATTCAAAATAGGCGCATCTTTGGCTTGTTGGTAGGATGACAGACTTGGATCCTTTATTTTCTCCAGTATAGGAGTGTAGCATGATGTGCTCACGACACATGGAATCATCAGAACCTGCCCCAGAATCGTTGGTTGCGGTGTCAATTTAAGATCGCCTCGTAACACAGTCTGTACAAGCGAGGCAGTTAACCAGGCTCCCGCCGATATACCCCCAATAACGAGTCGTTGATATTCACCATTGAACACGGAGTGATTACTGCACACCCAAATCAAAGCATCTTCTGCATCATTCCATGCCGTAGGATAATGGTGTTCCGGAGTATGTCGATAATTCACATTGCAGACTATAGTCTCAACGTTGATTGCAATGCGGGAACATATCGAGTCTTCGGAGCTGAGTGTGCCAAACAAGAAGCCTCCGCCGTGAAAATGCAAGTAAATCGGTAGAACCTCATCCGTAGGTCGAGATGTGGGACGATAGATTCGTGCTTCCACATACGATCCGTCACGGGTTGGTATTGAGTAGTCTGTTAGAGAGACCTTGTCTTGCAGCTCTTTCATTTCTTCCTTCGCCCTGGCCTCCCTTATAGCGTTATTCGACGCCTTGAGCTCTTCGATGGGTTTGTCCTGTCGTGGTGGCAGGGTTCTTTCGATTTTCAACCACTCCTCACTGGGAATTCCATATTTACTGAAGTCACACATCTTGCGGAAGTGATACTTGGCCCGGAAGAACTGCGATTGCGTGTAGGACGAAGGGGTAACTGTAGATCAAAGATTTTTTACTAAAAATCCAAGCAGTCGTCAGAAAGAGGAGAATATGCATTAGCCAGAGTAGCTGATAGTTCACCTGACTTGGTAGTGTTTATTGCCACCAAGAGCGAGGCAGTTCCGTAAAATACAGCCGATTGGTACTCGGAGTCAGTGCGACTTTTGGTATTTGATCTGGACAAACTTAAAGCTATCCATGTTCATCCAGACAGGCTGACACACAATAATAGAATATGATTATAACCGAATAGGGGGCCTTTCAACTTTTGAATCTGGATCTAGTGATCCTATCATAAGGGAACGAAACGCACTCTGATATACTAACCTGTCTGATCAATAATTATTCAGATCATTCTCCATATTTGTAGAAATATCTAAATTGATCTCAACATGTGTAGTGGCACGGGGTCTTTCCCTCTGTTATAGCCAGGTTCAATATTTGAACTTGATCACATTAAACAACGTTGAGTAGTGATATTCCTGACAAAATGTGGTTGAAAGATATACAATCAATTCCCAGATGTCACGGAAATAGAATGGTATGTACATATTTTCAACTGCCTATATAACAATCTAGCAACATAGTAACCATACAAACAGGTATACAAGTGTCTCTCATTGAAAGCCCATTTCATATGAAATCAGTACAACTAGCCCAATCATCCAAGCCCTGCAGGAAATCTGTGCACAAAAATATAGATTCCTCGTCCAAAAAGATTTCGTTCGAAGCAGTAGGAACCAACAACTGCTCTGCAACAGCACTGGTTCGTGAAGTCACGAATGGGAAATAATCCAGCCAGTCAATACCACTCATCAACACATCTTCTTCGGAATGCAATGCTCTCGTCGATCTATTGTTTCCGAGATGACTATTGGGAAAATCCTCGGGCGTGAGGGGTTTGTTTCTTTCTAATAGTCGCTCAAATTGTTGTCTTATGACCGTGCCTGTTGCCCATTTCTTTTGCAATTCCTTGATGGTAAGGACGAGGATTTCGATCTCAGCTTTGGCCCCATCTTTGAGATGGTCTGTTTTCTGGGCTTGAAGAAGGCAGATAAAACTCATAGCTGCGTACCAGCAGGTGATAGGCATCATGTATCCGATGGCGCTTCTCAGTAAGACATCTTTCAGAATACGTGCAATACACGTAGCGGCCATGATGGCTGGAGGTAATGCCCTCGGTAGGGACTGCGGAGATCTCGCAAGATGTAACACCACAATAACCGCCAGGTATGGTAGATGTAATTGGTGGATATCAAGCTGAAAATCGGATGTATGGCTCGAACCGATACGCAACTGGAGATGGGGAGGCAATGATCGAATCCATTCTATAAGCTCTCTGGCTAGATGGACCGGGAATGGACTAGTGTTTGAAGAGGAGTTTGCGGATCGTGAAAGCTCCTTTGCGACTCGTCCAATTATGGCACATAGACGAACCCAGTAGACGAATACCTCTGCTTTCTTTTTATCTTCGAGCTCCGGAAAGTCGTCGAGGGACGGTTCGGGGATGTTGCAGTCTTCTGGATCTATGAGACATGGCTTTCCTTGGCATATTGCAGTGAGTCTTTCGCGGGCCTGTTGATTGATTATTTAGTGCTCGGGTGTGCTTTAATAAGAAGTAAAAAAAGGGACGCTACTCACAAACGCCGTCCACCATATACGTCGTTTTATACATTTCTGTATGCTATAAGTCTCCGAAAGCTCCGAAGCAGGCTGAAAATGAAAACCAGCTTGTTGGGCATGCTTTATCACGACGGCTGTCCACCACCATGAAGAATGCTTGTGTACCATGAGAGGCGGTCTCGGTGCCCACCAGTAGAACAATAAAACCGCTTTCAACGATCTGACCAGATCCTCCTCGCCATCATCATAGAAAATCCTCCGTGCGCGTTCGTAATAAGCAGCTGGACCGGGATGAGGTATAAGTGGAGGGCGTAAATGACTTGCTCCAGTCCCCAGCGCATTGTCAAGTAACGATGATTCAGTGAGCTCTTGCAATATCGTGTCCCGCCACAACACCGGACACCACGAATAGCAATATTCCCAGTATGTCTCCATATAACTCTGTCGTAGATCTCCTTGAGACACTTCGAATCCGACAGACGTGTTGTACTCCTCCCGTCCTTGGTCATTGTTGATATCGTTATTTGGGTTTTCGAGCTGATTGATGTTGAAAATGTTTGCATCAAATATGCGTCCATCCGTTGTTCCTTGCCTAACTGGTGAGCACTGAAGGCCGCCGTTCTCGGGCTCAAACGTGGCTAATGCTGTGCTATCGCTGTTCTCGTTGTGATTGGAGCTTTCTTGTTCCAGCGCATCAGCTGCTTGAGGATTATCGAATGTTGTCCATTGTGTGGTAGGAGGTTGCCCACTCTGGATCGCTATGAAACTTGAATGCGCGCCGGAATACTGCCTCACGCTGCGAGGGGGTTCGGCTGGTTGCGCAGCGTAGTCTATGCTGCCACTGAATGGGTTTGGTTCCCTTGAAGAAGGGCTGAGAGTGTCATTATCGGGGTTATCCGTTGGTGGTGTTGGTGGATGAGAGGGTGGGTTTCCACTATTTCGATGTCTTTTATCTCGCTTTGAAGGTCGCGTGCTAGTGAAAATACATTCTGTGAATAAATTTGGTTCAACATGTTATTTTAGAATGAGTGCAGTTACCAGCAATCCCTTCCAGCAGTCGAGCAGTTCGTACAACTACCTTGCCCTTCATTCCGTTTGACTTGTAAATCACATCGTATCTATGCAACACCATTCTAGTTAGAATATAATAGTTATTTGTCGCATCTTGGTATAACATGCCTTTTTCGAATGACAAAAAGCGCAGGCAAGCTCAGCTCGCTTCCTCTTGAAGCCATGCGCCGCAAATTGGACCCATTGAGCGTCCGTCATTCCGTTTCGACATTCCTATGATTGATCTCCTGGGATTTTTGGCGTTGTCTTGCAAGCCGGCAATGTCTTCATTCAACCCATCAATTTGCCTTTAGATTTCGATTCAAGATTAAATTTTGGTTACTTGGGAAACTGAAGGCTAGGCGTGCGGGGGAGCCTTAGACCCGAAAGAAGCGTGGCTGAATAGGTCATCCGGGTACCTGCGGGGTACTTGGGAGGCACCTGGTTGGCTCACACTAAGTTCTAAGGCCATACGTACCACTACTTAGCCACGTGATGGAATATTTTTTGGCATGTAAGATGACCTCCAAAATTTCCTCATTGGACATTGGACATTGCTTTAGAAAGTTGCTCATGCTCCTTGCTGTTCACGAGTTTTTGGGGTGAGATTCTACAAGACTCTGGCCAATATTCCCATTTTCACCGACCAATCTGAAAGGGGGAAAGGTACAAATCATAGTCAATAGTTATCTGGAACCAAATGCGTACTCACGTGCCACTATTTTGCCGTCGATAGTGACTCCATCGGCTACATTTACTTCAATGTAAGCAGCCATATCCCGGCTTAGCGGGCCGTGCGCATAAAATTTCAGAATGTTGTCTGTGTATTATTTACAATACAGCCGGTATTGATACCGATACAATACAGCCGACGGCTCGTCCAAAAATGGAATGTCAACCCTGATAGAATTGAGCCCTGCGATTTTCTCATTTCTGTATGCTTCAGGTTCATTATGAAGAAAGTGAGCCGGCTTGGAACCCCCGACTGGGTCATCGGCATGGATCATCATGTGGTTGTGGATCTGTAGAGTCCGGGGTCATTTGCATCGCGGACTTTTTCCCGTGTTCATGTTGACTATATACAATGGATGACTGATATATATGGATTGTGTCCTGCCAGTGCTTTCGTATGATAAACAGCCTCGACCTATCAAACTTCGGAAGTCAAGACAAGCGACGCCAACAGACTATTATCTTACCGCAGACTGACGACTTTCGTAAATACCGACTCATCAATATGGTTCCCTCGATCGAGACCATGAGCCCGGCTCCTGTCCATACGCCTCTATTCGAGAACTGCACCAAACACATTCCAGAAAACCCTTTGCCAGCATCACAAACGAAAATACCCAGTGGCAAAGTCTACGTTGAAGAACTTCTCACCAAATCTGATGAGCAATTTGACGCTCATGACGTCCCGTTCAACCCTCAATATGCAATGAACCCGCGCAAACTCAAGATCATCACAATCGGGGCTGGATTTTCGGGGCTGCTGATTGCGCATAAATTTCAGCATCGGTTCCCGGAATTACAAGATTTTGTTGAGCATACTATTTTCGAAGCTCGCAGTGATATTGGTGGAACGTGGTTGGTGAATACGTATCCTGGTGTGCAATGTGATGTACCTGCTCATATCTACGTAAGCTTCTACAGATTGACTATGATTCCTGTGGCCGGACTTACTGACATACATTCAATAGGCCTTCCCTTTTGACCCAAATCCTGATTGGCCTCGTTTCTACTCTAGCGGCGCCTCAATCCAAGACTATATCAAGAGGACTACTAAGAAGTGGAATCTGGATCGCGACGTGCAGCTCAATACCAAGGTTATTTCTGCGTATTGGCAGGAGGAACAAGGCAAGTGGAAGGTCACAGTCGAGCACGAAGGCAAGCAACGAGTTGAGTTTTGCGATATCCTCATTTCCGGCCAAGGAAATCTAGTGTAAGTGTTAACAAGTCATATTTCAAACTGATATACCGACTTCGAAACTGACGATCTGGGTAGCCAACCCTCTTGGCCGAAGGTCCCCGGTCTATCAGACTTCAAAGGTCACATCACACACTCGGCAAGATGGGATCACGACTTCGATTACTCCAACAAGCGCATCGCAGTAATTGGAAACGGCTCATCAGGAATTCAGATTGTCCCACAAATGACCAAGTTGCCGGGTACTACTGTGCGAAACTTCATTCGGGGTCCGGCTTGGGTTTACTATCGGGTTCCCGCCTCCGAGCATCTTGGACGAGATACTGTGGATACGAACCCAGAATATTTCGACGAGGAAAAGGCGAAATTTAGTGATCCGGTCGAGCATAGAGATTACCGCAAGGGAATAATTCATCGCACAAATAAGGCCTTCCGTCTGGTAGGTACTCACCGGTATGGATTGTAAATTGCAAAAGCTAACATAGGTACAGTTCATCAAGGGAGAATTCAATCAGGAAACTGTACGCGCCGCAACAGCCCAGATGGCTGAAAAGCTGAACCATGATCCAGACCTATGCGAGAAACTCATTCCTAAATGGGAAATTGGCTGTCGACGTGTGACACCAGGGCCTGGATATCTCGAGTCATTTTCCAAGCCTAACTGCAGTCTCACAAACAGCCCCATCACGAAAATCACCGAGAAGGGAGTAGTTACAGCAGATGGACAAGAATATGAGTGTGACGTCTGTGAGTAACACATGCTAAGTTTCCACAGTTCATGTGGTAGAAGCTAACTGCTTTTTAAAGTGATCTGTGCCACCGGATTCGACGTCTCCAAATGCCCTCAATATCCTCTCGTCGGACAAAACGGGGTCAATTTGGCCGAGAAGTGGAAGTACGAGCCTAATTCATATCTTTCAGTTGGCACCAACGACTTCCCCAATTACTTTCTCATGGCTGGACCAAACTGTCTTTGTGGTCACGGTTCGCTTGTCGAGTCTCTTAACTGGACGGGCGACTACTTCGTGAAGATGATCAAGAAGATCGCCACAGAAGATATCAAATACATGGTCCCCAAGGCGGCTTCTGTAGATGCCTTCGGCAAATACCAAGCTGAGATCCATAAGACTCTCGTCTGGACTGGTTCATGTTCTTCGTGGTATAAGCGTGGAACTGTTGATGGCAAGGTTACGCATTTGTTTGCGGGAAGTGCCGTTCTTTTCAAAAAGATGCTTATGGAGATTCGTTCTGAACATTATGATATTGTTTATAACTCCGGAAATCCGTTCAGATTTATGGGCAATGGATTTACTGAGTGGGAAATGAGGGAAGATGCTGATTTGGCTTGGTACGTTCAGGTTGCAGACCGTGAGCCAAAGGAATACAAGGGAAATGATAAGGGTTGGATTGTCAAATAGAGATATCGATACATTTAGAAGATTGTCAGATACATATTGTTTTATTAATGTTATGTAATGAGACAGATGTGTTGATTAAGAACGATTGAATTACTTTTTGAAAACCTTCGCATTACACCATCTGGTTATAACTAGTAGTTAGGTGTCAAACTATTCACTAGATCCGCTCACTACAAGAGTTGCCTCTCCCTATTTTGGAATCCAAGTAACCGATTTGGTCTAGTCTGGCAAGATGGCACCTATTGCCAACGTATATGGGACAGTCCATGCCATCCCGCGGAGTATCTCCCTTGGAGTCCATGTATTCTGGTTGATAGGCAAACATGTTAAGCCCAAATGAATTCGGATGGCTTGGGAAAGTAGAATCATATGCCAACACTGTTACCCCGAACTGGAAAACTTTCTATAAACGATGGAGTTGCCGATTGGTCCGGCAATTCTAATGTTAGCATGATTTCGGTCTACCAAACTGGGACAAGGGGACATTGTATGTAGGGTAGCTATAACGAACGTAGGTATTCCCCTACCGGCTACTATGTGCAAGGTAAAACGCAATGCCGTGAAGCTAATTGGTAGGGCCAGTCAGCCGGTATGTATCAAGCATGCCAACTAGCACTTATTCAAACCGTTATTATCGAAGTTAAACAATAACACATAATTGGTCGTGATGATGGTAACTTCACAGAGGATTTTGCATCTAGCAAACGCATCATACTCCATTAGCATACTAGTCAACATACCTGATATCAACATTTCATCTCTTCATACGAAACTTGATAGCTACGTCTTCAACGATGGCTATCTTAACCAGTCCCATGCCGCCGTTGAAACTACCCGAAACCGACATATTCTCATTCGTGTTTGATAGAAACGACAGGAAGTTCCCAGATAATCACAGTATGTACCACCATTGCAAAAGCTACCCAAATCTTGATACCATCCTAACTTCTACCCATAGAATTATTCCAAGACGCTGAAACCAATGCAGTCTATACCTATGCTGAAATTAAAAAATCCGCGTTGGACTTTGGAGCTGGCCTCAAATCCAAACTCAAATGGAAAAACGGGGACGTTCTGGCCATATTCGCTGCTAACAGTATTGAGTGGCCGGCGGTCGTACTTGGTGGTCTACAGGCAGGAGGAGTCATCTCACCTGCCAACCCGGGGTACACAGCAAAGGAGTTTGCTCAGCAGTTATCAGATAACAGTGCTCGTGCAATTATAACTCAATATCATCTTCTCGATACGGTTAGGGAAGCACTCACGCTTGCTGGAAGGGCAGGCACACCGCTTGTGCTCATTGATCAGCCGGAGAAATCAACGGCACAGATTCCACATTTTAGGCAAATCAAGCATCAAAATTCACAGTCTGTGTGCGCAGACATGAGAATCAATCCAAAGACAGACCTTGCGTTCCTAGTCTACTCCTCAGGAACCACTGGAAAACCAAAGGGCGTCAAGCTCTCACATTACAACGTAACATCAAATATTAGCCAACTCCGGCCAGGCGATCAAGAATATTTGACATGGGACGGTTCCAGAACATGCAATGGCATTCCACTCCCCACGGATGAAGCTGGTGGGGACAGGGTTCTAGCCTGCGTGCCATTCTGGCATATTCTGGGTTTGACGAAAACAGTAATCAACTCACTGTACACTGGTGTAACCACAATTGTCTTGACGAAATTCGACATCGAAAAATGGTGCAGGACTGTACAAGAGGAATCGATAACTTTCTCGTACGTTGTGCCGCCAATTGTGTTGCTTCTATGCAAACATCCGGCCGTATCGAAGTACGATTTGTCGAGTATTCGTATGGCAAACTCGGGTGCAGCCACTTTGTCACCTGAGCTTATAAATGCTTGCTTTAAGCGTACCGGGATCAGGATGAAGCAAGGGTATGGAATGACAGAGACATGTCCTACTGTTTTTAATCAGACATGGGATAAATGGGACAAACCTGTCGGTAGTACGGGCCAGCTTTTACCAAATGTTGAGGCAAAGATTTGCGAACTCTGTGATGAGAGCTTTGATCCTTCAACCGGAGTACCCACCGAACCACGGGTATTACAGCAAGGAGATACGGGCGAGTTATATGTTCGTGGTCCTAATGTCTTTTTGGGTTACCATAACAATTGTGTGGCAACAGAGGCCTCCCTGTCTGCTGATGGCTGGTATCGCACCGGCGATGTCGGTTTCGTCGACAAAGAAGGGAATCTATTCATCACAGACAGAGTCAAGGAACTGATAAAATACAAGGGGTTTCAAGTAGCGCCAGCCGAATTGGAGGGATATCTCTTGGAGCATTCTCAAATCGCCGATTGTGCTGTTGTGGGTGTTCGGTCCGACGAAGCAGGCACTGAGCTTCCAAGAGCCTACGTTGTCAGAAAGGACACTGTCAAGAATCAGGGTACTATTGAAGATACAAATTCTATGCTTCAGTGGTTCAATAGTCGTGTTGCGAACCATAAGAGACTTCGTGGTGGGTTAGTGTTCGTGGATGAAATACCTAGAAGCACTAGTGGCAAGACCTTGAGAAAAGTACTGAAGGAATGGGTGCAACATGAACGTGATGCATCGGACATGAAAGTTCGGGCTAGACTATAGGGAAGAATGTACACACTGTCCATCATAATGAGCATAATCTTGCTGCTAATCGAAGTAACGGAATTACTTCAGCTTTAAACCATATCATAAATAGAACCGTCCTTAATTCTGAAAGATTTTACCACATCTTCCATTCAATAGTAATGCGGTGGAAGTCAGGGTTCTAAATTGTATTTTCGATAGCAATTCATTAAACTCGTATTGAACGCGTAGACAGACTTGGCTATAGTATAGGCTACATCTGAAAACGAAATCCGGACGAAACATGATCAAGCAGAATCCCGGTCCCCTCGAAATAGCCAAAAACGGATTATAGAACATATCGGAATTGTAGGTTCTGGAAAATATTATTAGTATGGCTTTCGTACCTTGGTGATAGATTGTGGTCTTACCTTCTTGTCGGTCAAATCATCCTCGTAAGCATGCTCGAATGCCTCACTAGTACCGGACGCGTCACGACGGCGGTTCTCATAAGCGCAAACAAAGCGGTAAACGAGTACAATGATTCCTGCAACAATAGCAGTGACTAGGACAACAATGAATCCGACGGTGTATCTCGGGGCATCCTGGGCTCTAAAAACTTGCGGTCCAGCGAAATTTCCTGCGTCAAAGTTAGCATGGTGTATCCCTAGGAACTTAGACGGCCAGCAGAGTGTACCGAGAGAGTAGCCGATATACATCATCGACGAAGTGAGAGACCGTTTTGTATAACCTGCATTGTTTGCCAGGAACAAACCCATGGCAACAGCGTAGGCAGATCCAACCGTTGGAAGAACGTATACTGCGAACAGAAGTCCACCAGTTGCTGATCGCGGAAGGAGCCAGAGCAACAAGCTAGCAAAGATCGTCATGACTTGACATAGAGCAATAATATATGATCTCCATCCGGGGAATTTATACGCCAAGTACGTTGTAATAAGCATCATTGTACCGGCGTATGCTCCCGAAGGCATGGTCAGCAATAATGATTTGAGACCGCTATAGCCGAGGTCCTTGATGATCAGGGGCTGGAAGGTAGAAATGGGAGCATTGGCAAACATGCAGGTGAATGCAAAGAAGAACATCAACCAAAATTTGATGTCAGTTGCTAGTTCCACTGCTTGAGCCATTTTAAAGTGGGTGTTGCGGACTCCGGAGTTGTTTGTTCGCATTCGTGATACCGCGATGAAACGTTGTCTGTCGTTGAAGCCCTTGGCTCGGATGGGATCAGAAGGAAGGAAAAAGAAGACCAAGATTCCCCACTTGCGATATGAGTTAGTACTCTGGGGCTACGAATTGGGTTTTCAAGGAAACATACAAGGATGGTCATGCCTCCGGCGAAAAAATACATATAGTTCCATGGCGAAAGTTTTCCATGGATATGACCAAGGCCCCAGTTGACCAACGGAGAGAAAATAGACACGTATCCAGTGCAAGAATACCAGGCCCTATAACAGCATTAGTCACGGTGTAGAGTATAGTCAAAGCTCAGAAGTAGTATTACCCCATCCGAAGTGATTGTTCATCTTTCTTGTACCATCCGCCCTATAACAGCAATCAGAACCCCAGTTAACTTCAATTGAAGTGCTGATTGGCGATTCAAGCTACATACCACAATCATCATGAACATCGGGCTGATACCGGCTTCAGTGAAGCCCAAGAAGAACCTCTGAGCATATAACCCACGGAAATCCTGGCACGCCGGGGTGACGATCAAGGTTATTCCCCACACGATTATGACAAGAGATGCGACACGCTCAATTGGATATCGTTGAGCGAGAAATATAGCTGGGTAAGCTCCGAAGATGAAGCCAATATAAAAGATCGACGATGACATCGAGTAACGATTGCCCGTTGTGAGACCAAGGTCCTTCAAGATGCCGAAGAGAGCCTATCGATGTAGGAATCAGTATCGTGATGACTACTTGAGAGGATTCATCAGAGGTAACATACCGCTTGACCAAGTAAAACTTTGTCTGCATATAATAATGCGTAGGTAATACTAGGCTTAGCGTTAGCGTTGTTCATGCTGTTTGTCGTGACATGAAGATATAATTTACTGACCAAAGGACGGGAAGCAATTTGAAGTCAATTTTTGTCCGAAGCTTCTTCTCCTCTTCTTCTGTCCAGGTTTGCTCGCCCTCATAGGCAGCGAGAACTTTGATAGCTTCATCTCCGTGCACAGTATCGATCTTCTTAATTCCTGCACTTTCGACTTCCATACTCTCCGTGTGGGAAGCTTCAGGTTTGATCTGGTCCGACATAGTGGACAGCTCCCCAGGATAAAAGACTTGGAATGAAAAAAAAAATATAATGGCACTAATCAGACACCACAATGGATTTCTTCAGTAGGTGTATCCTCATATGACTTTAAGCAGACTAAACTGTCTAAGATCTTCTGAACCGAGGGCATATTATATCTATAGCTCCCCGTGTAGCTTCCAGCTACCTAACATCCCGATACATGAACTGTAAAAGCTATGACAGCTAGACTCAGAAAGTACAGGTCGAATTTGTGCGTATCTTAATGTACCTTTGCCGGTTATTACGTTACGAAACGGTATTTGAACGGTATTCCCGAAGGTTTTACGGAGTGCGTGGCAGAAAGTTTATATTGGTGAAATTTGTGGGGGAGCACATGATCCGGGGTAATCCGGGGGTCGACTTCATAACACATCATAACTTTGGTACCGTGGGGAAACTCTAAGACCGGCTGTGACTGTATAAGGAAAGTACCGAGTACCTACATTTGGCCACGTGCTGAATATGACATTCGGGGTCAAGTCCGATTTTGTATGCTAGTAAGCACTAGTGCTTGATGCAAGATACAAGACTACCAAAGCTCAAAACCTTCTATTGTCCCGCTGATTCTTTTGAGAAAGGTGTTTGAGGTATTATTGAAACACGCATCGCCTATTGCGGAAATCAGCAAATCAACATGTCGAATCGGCCCTCTATCAAGATTCCTCCCGGTGAGTTAGCTGTTACCGTGAAAATGATCAATCCTGTAAACTTTGGGCCAGCTATAATCAAAAGATTCATGGAACCAGCTGTCCCGGGAGTCGAGAAGAAGAGACCGAGCCCGGTGTTGACATTCTTGCTCGAGCATCCCTCGGGTCATAAAATGGTATTTGACTTGGGGATCCGTAAAGACTGGCAAAACTACGCGCCTAAAATTTCCAATTATATTCCGTCTACGAATTACGATATTCATGTAAAAGAGAACGTGGCAGATATCCTCGAGAGTAACGGCATAAAAAGGGATGGAATTAATGCAGTTATATGGAGGTAATTTTTCATTGCGCATAAAGGCAGTTATTGAATCGAAGATATGCTTACAATGTCTGATTTAGTCATTGGCACTGGGATCATATTGGTGACCCATCCAGCTTCCCATCCACTACCGAGTTGATAGTTGGACAAGGCTTCTCGGAAGCGATGCTTCCTGGATATCCATCAAATCCAGAATCGCCCATACGAGAGAGCGATTACGCGTATGTTTGTTAATTCTTCCCACTGCAGTCGGAGACAAATCTGACATTCGTTTCTAGGGATCGGAAATTGCGCGAAATTCGGTTCGATGGTCCTGATGCCTTTCATATTGGCAAATTTCCAGCTGTCGACTACTTTGGTGATGGCTCATTATATTTCCTTGATAGTCCAGGGCATGCAATTGGCCATCTCTGTGCTCTTGCCCGGACAACTGTCAACCCGCCAACATTCATCTTAATGGGGGGAGATATTTGCCATGATCCGGGCATTTTTCGGCCTTCGGAATACCTTCCCGTTCCATCATCAATCACACCAAATCCCTTGAATCCGGAAAGTGATATACCGTTTTGCCCTGGTAGCGCTTTTGAAGAACTACAACACTCCAGAGGAAGAAAGACCACGGATAGTTTATATGACATGTGTTTTGGTCATGACATTCCTTTAGCGAAGAAGACAAGAGATCGTTTGCAGGAAATTGACTGTCAAGAAGATGTTTTTACTATTATTGCGCATGACTCTGCTGTCAGAGACGGTGTGGACCATTTCCCCGAGAGTCTAAATGCATGGAAAGAGAAAGGATGGGGAAATAAGACTAGATGGACTTGGTTGCGACTGTTGGAGCCCTATTGGAAAGCAAAAGGTATAGCTACCTGATTCATATGGGATATACTCCTTTGTAGCCTACATACCTTTGCATGTACATTTGATCGGATCAGATAGATGTATATGAAAAGCTCTTTCAGTCATATGATATCAAATAGTCATGGCACTTGTATTCTGGTAATAGGTCGAGGCGATGTCCCTAGCATCTAGACTAGTAGTATCGTTGTAGTCCTCCGAACATAACAATCACATCTTTCCTTTGCCTTCAGTCTCCGGCTCCTTAAAAATCCCCGGAAAATTGAACCCATCCAGACGCTTTTGTGGCTTAAATCCCGCCAATTTCCATTTCCCATCAACCTTCTCATAATAATGCAGCATCATCGTCAATCCCTGTCCTCTTTCCTCAACCTCACTTTCCTTCTTCTCCGTGGTCTTGTGACGTTTATATTCAATCCTGACCTGGTGATGGCCTTGGCCGTTTTTTGACGACCGTTCCTGGTTCTTTCTCTTTCAGTGTGATAATGTCTTTGGTTCAATTAAGCCTTAACTTCTATCAACTAGCTATGTACGTCATATTTAGTAGCTATTTAGCTCTCCGGCAGCTGGTTGTTGGTTTATTTCTATGCGTAAATTGATACCGAGGTCTGCAACCCCTTTCGCAATATAAGAAGCACTCCTAGAGCCGTTGGGTTTGATAACGCATCTGCATCCTCCGTTTCCAATTATATATTCTTATAGCGATCTTATCGACATCGTCATTTGCGCCCAGATCTCAAGTTCTGTAAAGCACTCCAGGGTTGCGTTCAATCAAGCCCAGAGGGAGGAGACTCGCCAATACTTACGTTGCGCCGTATATGCCTGGCTCAATCTTCTGTTTTATGAATACGAGAAAACTCAACACCGAGCCGCCCTTCAGCGTCAATCGAAGGATCGGTCTGCAATCTGAGCATTAACCGGACTAGCAATCAATTGAGAGCATGGTGATAGGCTAGAGATAAGTTCTGGTCGCATATCAGCCCAGGCTTTCCGACGAACAGGGGTGTTGACCAATCCCAGAGCTATTAAAGCTGAAAACAAGGACAAAGAAAAATGAATGAACTCCACACGATCGAATCAAGATCTGCCCTCTGTGGGCGAAACATCTAATCCCTGCACTGCAGAAAACGGAGCGCATTTTTAGGCAGCTTGTTTCCTGCTATCAGGACATCTTCAACGAAATGTGTTTTTCGTAGCTCTTCCCGAATACAATTTTGTGCGCAGGAGCGCGCCCTTGATATAGATAGGCAAGGCACATCATGGAAAATAACACGTTATGCGGAGAACATGAGTTCGGTCCCACAGTCACTCATTGCCGCGGAGGCTTTGACTTCACCTTACTCTTTGAGGAAAGTCTATTAGCGATAGTCCCATCTGTACTGCTGTTGTTAGCCCTGCCTTTGCGGTACCGACATCTATGGAAGAAGAGAATCAAGGAGGTTGCGCGGAGTCCTGCTTATTGGATTAAGGCGATATGTAACTTCTTCGCTGGTCAAAAACATCTTTAGCCATTTCCAAGACTGATGTTGGATGCGGTAGATACTTGCCCTAACATATGGATTATCACAACTATCGTTGATGATTATCTGGGCATTGCCTCATACTCCACGAACACAAACCTCATTAGCTGCAGCAGTGGTGGCGTTCATAGCATATGCGGGCTTGCAGCTTCTATCGCACCTAGAACACATCTATTCAATACAGCCTTAACTTCTGCTCAACCTCTTTCTATCGCTACCATTGCTGTTTGATATTGTGCGTGTGCGGACTCTCTGGCTCGCGAATTATACTGCCATCGCCACACTTTACTCGGTCAGTATCGGGTTGAAACTAATATGGTTTTATTTTGAATCAAGAACCAAGCAGGCACATTTTCTCAACCGAAGAATACAGTATGGTGCTGAAGAAATTCACGGCCTGTACAGTCGCTCTTTTTTCTGGTGGATCAATCAACTCTTCGTATTGGGATTCAAGAAGAACCTATCAGTGGAAAGCCTGCCACAGCTAGATCGAGCTCTATCATGTGAGGTAGTACATCACGAGGTGAAGAAAGCATGGGATTCATGTAAGTTACATAGATATGGGCGCGATTCTCGTTGAAGTCCATATCCACTGATATTGCGTCTAGCTTCAAAATCAAGTAACAATAATTTGGTATGGTGCATTTTTCGCGCTTTTAAGGCGTCGGTGTTGTACTCTGTCACGGCCCGGGTGATTCTAATTGGCCTCAACTATACTCAACCGTTTCTGATATTGCGATTAATTGACTACGTCGGAGACAAGAGTCAAAACAAGAATGATGGATATGGGCTAATAGGAGCATTTGCTCTCGTTTTTATTCTCAAAGGGGTAAGAGATTGCTTTTTTCTAGCTACGTATTTTTCGTGTCAATATGATACTTATAAAGAGTTTTGCAGGTTTTCAATGGAATCTATGAGCACCATACATTCCGCTTTATAACTCAAATACGTGGTGCAGTGGTGTCCATGATCTATGAAAAAACGCTAGAAGTACAATCAGACAGCGATGATGATCTGTCAGCAGTGACTTTGATGAGTACAGAAGTGGACAACATCTCAATAGGAATTCAGAACGCTCACGAGACATGGGCAAGTCCAATTGAGCTGGCCATTGCTATCTACCTGCTAGAGAGGGAGGTCATTTGGGCTGCTGCTGTTCCAGCAGCAATCTCGTTGATAGTATTCTACCTGACAGGTCTGATTTCAAAGTCCTTCCCTACACGACAAGCGACATGGATGCAGGCAGTTCGTGAAAGAGTCGCCTTTACATCGAATTGGCTAGACATGAGCAAAGCTGTGAAGATGCTTGGTATTTCCGAGCCGGTTTCTCGAATTGCCCAGCAGCTTCGAGTTCAGGAGCTGAATCTGCAGAAGAAATTTAGACGTTCATTTGTCACCATGAATTTGGTTGGTAGGTTGTCTCTAGTCAGTGAACAACACAAAGTCAAATCTATTATGCTATTTTCCCGGAACATACTAACAAGAGCTCACAGCCGGCATACCATCAAACCTTGGCCCTGCTATCACTCTTGCTGTTTATACAGGAGTCGCGTTTTGGACAGGCCGAGATCCGCTCACAGAATCCCAAACTTTTACGGCACTCTCCGTCATCGTTTTAGCTAGCAACCCGTTATCAAACCTCGTGTACTCTGCACCGAGGGTTGCTGGGGTCATTGAGAGCTTCCAGCGAATCCAGAAATTCCTTCTACAAACTTCGAGGCACGATTATCGGGGAAGTATAAGGTCTCACATCAACTTGCAGGAAGTTCCTGAGATAATGGCCTGTGATAGTATATCAACGTCATTCGAGATGGAATATATTACCACAAGGGAAGGCATGCAATCTAAAGCCAAGCCCGCGAGCGATACAGCAGATGTTGTAGTAGTTCAGAAAGCTGATTTCAGTTCAAATCGTACCACATCTGTCCTATCAAACATAAGCCTGAGACTTTCTCGTGGGTCGCTTACATTGGTTGTCGGCCCTGTGGGCTCAGGAAAGAGCATGCTTTTGAAAGCAATCCTCGGCGAACTACAGTGCACGCAGGGCTATGAACAGATGCAGACGTCGTTAAAAGTCGGTTACTGCGACGCACATTCTTGGGTTCGGAACAAGACTGTTCAAGAAAATATTCTTGGGCCACTCGAATACGATGACGAATGGTACAAAACGATCGTTCGAGCATGTGCCTTGAAAGATGATATAGAAAGCCTTCCTCAAGGACATCACACCCTTATCGGAAGCAATGGTACCTCGGTCAGTGGCGGTCAGCGCCAAAGAATTGCCATAGCCCATGCATTATATGCTCGCACACAACTAGCGCTCTTCGATGATGTTCTGAGTGCGTTGGATGCTAGGACCAGTGAACATATCCTTACACATGTCTTTGGAAACCATGGCCTGTTACGCAAGCATGGAGTGACAGTCGTTCTTGTGACACATGTAGCTCATAATATTACTTGGGCTGATCAAGTGGTTGTGCTCGAAAATGGCAAGATAGTGGATGTAAACGACCCCAGCGCCTTCGGGAGAGCAACGAGCTCATACTAATGGATACAATACCGTCTGGTGTTGCTCAAGGTACAATTTCCAGCTCACCGGTCAATAGTCAACAGCCAGCGGTACCTCCATCTCATGCCGTTGAAGATATTGCTGACAGAAAGCTGGGCGATTTGACCAACTATTCATACTATCTCAAGACCGCTGGAACTGGAAACATTCTTCTTTATTTTATGTGTCTGATCGTTGGAGCTTTCTGCTCTCAATTTCCTAGTAAGTGTACCTGACATATTTTAATACAATTGTTTAACATGTACTAACTTAAAATAGATCTCTGGGTTCAATGGTGGGCACAAACCAACGCTCGCTCCCCCTTTGAACAATTGGCAACGTACATCTCCGTCTATGCCATGTTAGCTATCTTCGGTTCAGCTCTGTGGGCATGGTGCATGTGGCTAGTGTTTTGCCGCATCGTTCCTAAAACATCAGGTCGCTTGCATGAATACCTGGTTACCAAAACCAATGATGCTCCGTTGTCGTTCCTGACGTCCACCGATAATGGCACCACTCTCAATCGATTTAGTCAAGACATGACCTTGGGAGATCGATCGCTACCAGCGGACTTCCTCAAGACCAGCAACAACTTTGTGCAATGTCTGATGAGTGCTATTTTCATATCAGGAGGAGCGAAATATCTCGCTCCACTCATTCCTGTCGCTGGATTTGTGGTTTACTTAATTCAAACGTTTTATCTTCGCACCTCGCGACAATTGCGTCAACTCGATTTGGAGACTAAATCTCCGCTTTATACCCAGTTCACGGAGACCATCAGTGGTCTTACTACTATTCGTGCCTTTGGCTGGCAGAGATATTTTCAGGATGAACTTCAGAAGTTACTTCACACATCACAACGACCGTTCTTTACCCTATTCGTTGTTCAACGGTGGTTGATCCTAGTCCTGGACTTATTTGTGGCCGGTGTTGCTATTTTGCTATGTCTACTAGCTGTAATGGTTCCCAACATTGGTCCCATTGGCGTATCTCTGATTTCTCTTGTCACCTTTAGCCAGCAACTGGCCGAGTTGATCAATTTTTGGACATCGATGGAGACAAGTATTGGGGCCATAACTCGCATCCGGAAGTTTCAAAATACCGTCCCCTCTGAGAATCTGCCGGGTGAAGATCAGATTCCTCCTCCTACTTGGCCGTCTGAGGGACGGCTAGTTTTCAGGAATGTCTCTGCTGGATATACACTAGCTACTCAACCGGTACTTCGAAATATTGCCTTCACTGTGGAACCTGGGACTAAGTTAGGAATATGCGGCCGTACCGGGAGTGGGAAAAGCTCTTTAATCTTAGCCATTCTGCGTCTGATCGAGGTACAGTCCGGAGATATCACAATTGACCACGTGGATTTGGTAACATGTCCAAGAGAGATTGTCCGTGATAGAGTCACAGTGATTCCACAAGAACCAGTACTGCTGTCCAGCATGACTTTGCGGGACAATCTCACTGGGTTCACTCCCCCCGCTGTTAAACCGGCAAGGTTTGATGACCCGATGATCTTTGAAGCTTTACAGAAGGTCCAACTGCGAACATATGTTGAATCCTATGCTGGAGGTCTGGATACCAAAATAGATGACATTGCCCTATCAGCAGGCCAAAAACAGTTAATTTGCCTTGCTCGCGCCATTATCATGAAACGCAAGATTCTGCTCCTGGATGAAGCGACTAGCAACGTCGACGAGAAGACGAATGAGCTCATGCAGAGAGTAATCCGAACAGAATTTACAGATAGCACAATCATTGCAATTGCGCATCGTGTGCATAGCTTGACCGAGTTTGACATAATAGCCGTTGTCGATGAAGGCAGAATAGTCGAGTATGGTTCACCGGGCAAGTTATTGAGTCGCCCCGAGTCGCTTTTCTGTCGCTTTTATGATATACAGAGGAGCGCAACTTACGAGTATTGACAACTGCCCTGGTTGGGATTTGTGTGGATTCGCCTCCAAATTTAAGTGTTTACGAAAGTCTTCTGTTGTCTATGTGGACATCCAGTAAACCGAGCATCATTAAAATCTTCGAAAATGTACTAGTTGTTTCCAAGGTTGTTTATATGTGAACCTAAAGATCTGAACCAAGTTTGTGCATCTGTATACTCCAACCCTAGTATGGTCGTACCACTTAACAGCCATATTTAAAAATCATCCTTGATTCGTTTAGAAACTCAAACCATCATCAAACGTCATGGCTCAATTACTGGCCAATATCGAGCATCATCTGTCGACGCGCGAGACATCTATAGGGCTCCTTTTATTTATCCTCAACTTTGATGCGTCCAAGATCAGGAACAGGGTATAATTCCTCGCGCTTGTCTTCAACCTTGATACGGCCAAGGTCTGGGAGAGGATACAACTCTTCTCTCTTGTCCTCAACCTTGATACGGCCAAGGTCTGGGAGAGGATACAACTCTTCTCTCTTGTCCTCAACCTTGATACGGCCAAGATCTGGGAGAGGATAGAGTTCCTCTCGTCGCTGAATCTCGTTACGCTAATTTTCATTAGCTCAAGGTGACACTGGTAGACACAGACATATAGTAGTAGGGTATATGTTTTACCTTATCAACCGGCAGTGCGGATATCAAGGTAGCTGCGGACAGCAGAATCGCGACTGTCTGGGTAAGAAGACGCATTTTGACTAACGAGTCTTGAACACTGGATGTGCCTAAATTGACTGCAACAATATTGGAATCGAGAAACTTGTTTTTGACCTTTAGCGCGTAGGGAAATCGGAGTACCCAAGTATTTTAAGTGCCTAGGTAGCTAGGTATCTAACGATTGTTATATATTCCAATTGCGATGAATAGGCACCTAGGTACTCGCTGAGGACGCCGATACGACTAATATAGCACCTTGTCAATCGGTCCCTAGTCACACGACAAATAACCAACTGGTGGATTGAGCCGTGCATCACATGTCCAAATTCTTCGCATTTATGAGCCGGTTTGTTGTTCATAGGTCGGCAACACTGTTGGATTGTTGGTGGCTAGACTCGCGTCGTTGTAGATCACCACAGAGACAACACCTCACAATCACTAGAGTCAATTAAAATCCCATCTAAGATGATATCAATGGCTTAATTCGGTACCTAGTCAGATCACCCAGCATCGTAAGGGCATTTTATGCATGATCATCATCGTCACGAAAACAATTAAGGAATCTTTGCCATGGAGATTGTCCACAATCACGAACATCGTGTATCCTCCTCGTTGTGTTGACCTTGTTGATCACGATTGCTTAGGTGGAACAATATCCGGAGGATTTTAGTACGTGGATATCACTGCATATATTGACCCCTCATCTGATGTACGATGCTACATCAATACCCCCCGTAAGTGTGCCACTTAGATCATGTAGATCATCGACAATTATTGCTTGAGGTTTGCAAACACAGAAGATAATATCGCCGCCCAACAGTACAACCAATGAGGGAATTATTGTGCAACAATGTCCAAAGGATTCTAAACTTCATGTCGTGATACGTGCCTATCAGGACTTTACCTGTATGGCAGAGTCTGTGGACGGATGATCATTCCTTTGGCGCCCTCGAATGCCCCACAACCAACACCAAAAGCTACATACCAAGCTAGGGATTGGATGTCAGGATTATTATCTTCATAAATTAGTTCACATGATAGCTGTTCCTTCTACGTCCATTTTACGTCCAACTAAACGGGTCCTGTGCCAGCAAACGTCACGATGTGCCCGCGCTTGCCAGTTTCCCAGTCTGAATTATGAAATATATCTTGTTCTCTAGGGGTTTCTGGGAATCCAATGAGATTTAAAAGGCTTAAAGCCATTAACTGTCAACATGATACTATCAGCATTTCGGTCTGAGAAGTTTTCAAAAGGGTACAAGAGTGTCGATACCGATTCGACAGATGGTGATCACAATCGGCATGACGATGGGGAGAATGTAAAGAATTATTTTGACTCGGAGTCACTGTTCAGAAAATATAATGATGAGGAACATTTCAAAGATCGCAGCCCGAAAGACCAATCGGCGTGGTCTCTACGGGGAATGATATTTGTGTGCGGTAACGTTGTTCTATTTCTGATGTCTCTATCGCTTTTCTTCGCACGTGGATATCGATGGTCAAATCGGCCAAATGAGATATATAGACAAGTTACTACATATTGTAAGCGAACCATGATTTTAACCTTGAACACGGGTCATGATTCATTTCATACCACTCGCCATAGCTATCGTGCTAACCATCGACTAGTACCTGTTTTAGACAAAATCGAAATACCTGTCATCCACAAGCAAGTTCATGGCGAGTTATTTCCCGCCTCGAACGTCGCGGATCAGTTACTTGGACGACGGGAACCGGGTCCTATAACTGATGACCTATGGCAAGATTATGAGGTCCAGCGAATCTTCAAGTTGACCCGTGAACAAGTCATCGCAATGGGCAAAGACCCGGAAATGGCAGTCAAATTACCGGATGAAACTTTCGGATTTGGTTCCGACGCGTACATGGGAGGACTTGACGCTTTTCACATATTGCATTGCTACAATGCAATTCGCACTGAAGCCTTTAAGGACTATTATTTTGACGGGGAGAAGTACCACATGGAAGGATACGGGCCAGAGTCAATCCCAAAACGGGATCATTCCGAGATGTTTTGGATTCATATGCGGCATTGCAATGATATTCTTGTGCAGTTTCTTATGTGTAACGCGGACACGACTATGACCACTTATTCGTGGGTTGAGACGCAGGAAAGACCATTTCCAGATTTTTCTGTTAATAAGAAGTGTATTGACTTTGATACGCTGGTACGATGGCGGAATGAAAATACGTTAGATACTGAGGAGGCTGGAAAGGTACGACGGCCTCCAGGGGCATTGGAGGTACCTGTAAGTGAGATATATTGGAAGATTATGGGCAATGAGACGCATCCGGGGGATAAGAGGCATCATCCGTTGTGGGATTAGTCGTTCTTCCTGGGATATTACTTAGCCCTTGGATTGCAAGAGAACTCATTTGAATTTATTAAAAGAATCCTCTTTCACTAGGGCATTAGTTGACGCTGTTTCGCCTCGTATCTAACACATAATAGGTAGGAAGAGACTTATTTATTGCGTGCCTCCTACGTTGTTTTTGAATGCCTCTTATATCTTATCTTCACTGGAACCGTCGGCTTTCTTACGAGATAGTTACTAGATCTAATAGATGTCCTTCTATTCAATATCTGGGACATATTTACAGACCTTAACATCTGCCTAGGTAGGCCGAACGTTGACTAAAGGCCCTGTTATGAGCTGACCTCATACTAGAGATTCGGGCAATGCTCTCATGAGAATCTCCGTCGCCGCATATGAAGCTATTCCCACCCCCGTCGCCCGAAGCAGGACCTGGCATCGGAAAGCCCCTACCCGCACGGAAATCCTTGATCCGAATCATACGATGCCAGGCCAAATACCGGTGAAATCTCTGTTTCCCCTTTTCTACATAAACTCGTATGTGCGCAAGAACTGTAGTTTTCCTTTCCCTTTTCCTTCTCATGTTATGTTTAATATTCATATATGCCCTCATAGTGAGCATTAGGCGAGACTAGCCCGTAACACCTTGGGTCTTGTGCTCGGACGCCAGACCATTGTCACTTTTTTGGAAGTTTGATAAATCTTCATAGATTGCCCTCAAGATCTCGTTATGCAATCTCCATCAGTGAGCAATATACATCCCCTCGGCTCTTTGGTATCAAACGGGTCTCTAGCAATCTGGGGAAGCCCTCCATTTGTGGGGGATAAAGATTCTTGCGGGGGTGGGTCTAGTGATCCACTTAGAGCTGTTTTGACAAGTGTCTTCTTCCACATGTCCGGACTTTCGATCGATACAGAAGTACCTATTCGTTGGGAAGGATGTCGATGGAAGTAGAGTATTACACACCGGTCGTAGTATCGTCCAATCAGAAACAAAAAATTCTTGCACACCCCATTGAAGGTTGGAAACTCCATGAACGTCCTGCACCACTCCGGAAATGACCTTATCCACAAGCTGACGAGTCTCAAACGCCCAGAAAGATAGACTTCAGAACATGGTTTGACTATCTTACTCTAACTGGGGAGTTATCAAACTCTTACGAATCCAACTAAAGCCAGGTTGACATAGCCAATCAGGATAGTAAGTACGCAGCCCCTTGGACGAGGCTTTCGAGCTAGCCACGGACTTAACGATTGTCAACCAAGCTTGATTGTCTAGTTCCCTTGGACCGTTTCACATGTAGCTGCGATCAGTGGGATGTGTTGGCACAGTCAGGGGGTGGTTAAATTCACTGCCGCCCAGTTCTGCATCAATCCTTGTTCTCGTCGGTCTGAGACGTCCCCAACAGACGCTTAGTCCTACCCCGTGCAAATCTCCTATCGGCTCCTCCACACAATGCCTGCGCTTTCCCCTATCATCCTAGAGAGACTAGCCTGAATTGAACAAATGGCGATGCGGAGTTCTCGATGCAGAATCGGGGTTGACCGGTGCTGTCAACTTGACGTGACTAGATTTCTCTAGCTGCACTTCTCAATTCCAGAATTAATGGTATATAAAGTGCCAGCATCAGGACGCGATTATTCTTAACTACATTCTAGAAGCACCTACGCATCTTCTTCTGCGAAATAATACGGCGTGTTGTATCTAGTCAATTCGTTCTAGCAGTTTTGAGTGGATTGTGTTCATGATGTCGACAGACAAGGGCATCTTCAAAGAACATGAGGACATCAGCCATGATGGAACAAATGATCTGTCGCCGGAATACCGCGACTACCTTATTAGCCGGCATGGAACTGTTGAGCTTGACCCTCTGCCAGACATGACCGACGCGGATCCATACAATTGGCCAAAGTGGAAGGTATGTTACTATTACTTTGGTACAATGCCTATATCGAAATTCACAAGACACTAATATACTGCCACTGCTAACTAGAAAGTCGTCAACCTCATAATGATTGCCTTCCATGCAATGATGGCCACATTCACCGCTGCTGCAATTATGGCAGCCTTCGTCGACATCGCCGCCGACCTTGGTGTTAGCGTCCAGCGTGCCAGTTACTTGACCTCACTAGTGATCGCGATTATTGGTGGAGCACCTCTATTCTGGCGCCCTCTCGCTGACCGGTTTGGTCGTCGTCCTATCTTCTTATTGTCCCTAATCTGTTCTCTTGTCGGCAACATAGGATGTGCTAATAGTTACTCGTTCGGTACTATGGGTTTGTGCAGAGCCATCACTGCTTTCTTCATCTGTCCTGCTGCCGCTATTGGAAGTGGAATTGTTACGGAGACTTTCTTCAAGAAGGAGCGCGCCAGGTATATGGGAATATGGACCGTCATGATTACTTTAGGAGTGCCGATTGCACCTCTGATCATGGGCTTCGTGGCTATGCGTGTCGGATATCGATGGATTTATTATATTCTTGCCATCGTATGTTTGCCTTGTATCAGTTTCGATTACTTTTGACTAACTTCTCATAGACTAATGGCGTGCAATTCATCCTCTATTTCTTCCTCGGACACGAAACCCGCTATATTCGCGATGCAGATTACATCAACAATGGCTCCGCATTACCAGAACCGAAGGTCAGCCAGTTCAAATTCCGACGCATTGATCCCACACCTCTTAAATTCAGTGATTTCTATCACCCACTCACGCTCGTGGTCCATCCATGCATTTTCCTTCCTGCTGCCGCCTATTCCATGGTCTTTTTATGGACTGGAATTGTCCCTACAATTGAAATCCCACAGCTGTTCCCTGTGCTCTTCGATTTCAATACAGAGCAGAACGGTCTCCAAATGATCAGCATCATCATCGGATCCCTCATTGGCGAGCAAATAGGCGGCTTTATGTCTGATAAATGGATGTCACGACGCCATCAACAGCAAGCCCGCAAGTCCGGAATTGCTACTGCCGGCAATGCTGAGGATGGCAGTATCTCCCGGGAAGAAGTCCTTGTTGTTCCCGAATACCGTCTTTGGCTCGCCCATGTCGGCTACGCACTTTCAATCGTTGGTTTTATTGTGTTTAGTGTGCAGCTTGGTAAGGCTTCTGATACCTGGAACGTGACACCGTTAGTTGGAGCTGCTATCGGTGCTGCTGGTAACCAGGTTGTGACTACTGTCCTTATTACTTATGCAGTTGATTGCTACCGTCTTGAAGCTGCGAGTGTGGGTGTCTTTATTACCTTCGTCAGGCAGACTTGGGGTTTTATTGGACCATTTTGGTAAGTCTTTTCATACATTTCCTGTTGGACTCGGACCCTGCTAATTACCATATCGAAATAGGTTCCCCCAAATGTTCGAGAAGGTTGGATTCAATGGAAGTGCTGGGATTGGTGTGGCCTTGATGGTTGCAGTCAGCGTTATTCCGACTATCATCATTCAACTGCAAGGTCACAAATGGCGATGAACAATAGTACGCACCATCTGTTGATGAACATTGATGCGGCTCGATTTATCGCAGATAACGATAGTATTCTTGTATGCCTTGATCTTAAACAAGTACAATGCAATAACCTACGAACGGAATTCCGATCGGCTAGATGCAAAATGTAAAGTACATGAAACGAATATAGAGCGCTGTCAGTAGCTTCAAACATTAATTCCGCCAATCACCCTGGAGAGGTCGAGCTAGGGTTGTTCTCGTTTCTATGCAAATTATGTCTGGATTGAACAATGGCATGATAGGCTACCGGATAAGGGATGCTATTAAAGGCATTAGGGCCAATTCAAAGACCATATGTCGTTCAACAATCGTCCAGGACTTTCTCTGTGTTTGGACTTAGGGTTAAGGGTTGACCGGAGCTCGGGGTAGTTTTCGGAATTCGGACTCGTTTTCGGAGCTCAGGTTAATGCACCTCTTTGCAACCTACAAGAACATTCTTCAACTCCATGACTGGCGAAATCTCACATCTGTATGTCCTCTTTTGGCCTTGATATTGTTATAAGAATATGTCGGTATCCCCTTTCACAAACCAGGTCTTGTATGAATTTGTCTAACATATAGTAGGAGCTCTTCGCGCCGTCGGAATGGCATGCCTGCCAGCTGCGAGCCATGTCGACGCGACAAAGTGAAATGTGACCACCAACTGCCCGTTTGTACTCGATGTCAACGGCGCCGCACCGCCAATGCATGTTTCTACCATCCTGCGCCGCTGACTCGACGAACAGTACCGTCTCCATCACCTTCCGTGGAGCGACACCCGGAACTCTCCAGGCTAGTGGAAGTATTCAACACTCCAGCTAGCATAGAGCCGCAGCACCACCAAGTTCTAGAGATACCTTCGCCGCTGGCGCTGGGCTATCTTGGTCCCACCAGTTTTGCGGCTGAATTTGTGGCTAATAGTGGATCTTCTGGTGGCCTTGAGACTGAGGCTGCTGTGACTGAGATCGACGGCTCGGATCGACTACAGCCATATTGGTTCAAAAAAATCTCAGAGGTGTTAATGCTTCTAGAAGACTTGTCGTCCCTTGAGAGACTGGTTTCGAACTTTTATAATTTGAGTCCAGCTCCGGTCATCCCTGCACCATTCGTGCAAAACGCGTTTCCATCAACTCAGAAGCTCTGCACAGAGTATCTTCCTGGCAGAGTTACTCGACTAGCCTCGGATATCATCGACAATACATCCCGGCCATTCCAGATACCACCTTCAACCCAAGGATGCGACTTCCACAAGCTCTATACTGGCGTCAATTGTCGCCTTGAGATACTTGGAATCATGATTTCACAAGCGGGACGCAGCACGCAATACGGAATGGGGACTGGTGCATTTACCATATGTGGAGAACCTCACACACGAACGCAGTTTGCACAGAGAATGTATTCCGCAAGTGATACTATAGTACAAGTCTGTAAAATGTTAACACCTACAAACGACCTGCAGCTGTGGCTGGTATATGAGAACATGGCGTTAACAGATATGATTCAAGGTGCCTCAAGTAAGTTTTTGAATTGCCCCTTGCTCAATCAGAGAGTTTTAACATGTTCGAAAATGTGCAGGCGAGACTATTTGGAGTCAACTAGGAGATCTTTCAACCAGAATTTATGCTCTCGGAATTCATAGAGATACCAAAAAGTCTACTGACATACCACCATTTCTCTCCCAGATGCGAAAACGTTTATTTGCTGCATCATATCGAGTCGATAAAAGCATTGCAACGTTCTTGGGCCGTCCTCCGCGACTTTCCTTGAAGCATTCAGATTGCGGGCTTCCTTTATGTATCGATGATCAGATATATGGTGCTTCTAATGACGTTTTCGTTCAAGCAATGAAGAATGTTGATGAGCAAGGCTGGAGTTTGGAACCAGTGTTTCAGTCTGTTGCATGGCTCCGACTACGATTTTCGAATGCAATATTTCGCGAAGAGATTCTGGATATCTCCTTAATGCCATCCAACCAAAAGACAGCCGAACAATTGAGGTTAGTCGTACTCTTTCAAATCCCCAAATTCATATACTAAACCAACGCCTCGGGACGGAAAGGGATATTTCACGCCGCTGCAAAGAGACCTGGGAAACACATCCAAGCTACCTCCGGTATACGCCACAGACAGATCACGACAGTGTGTTGATTGTTTATATGCTCATCTTGGCATATCTTGCATATTCATATAACGAATTCCTCATTCAGAGACTGCTCGTTCGTCAGCATCAGGTCCCGAATACCTCTCTGCTGTCCGTAAGCGCTCAGCTTATATCAACCGTTTTGCTACTTGCCTGTGACCGCGGTCTTACGCGTAATACTTATGTCGTTTTGACTTCATCTGTGAGCGTAATGCCCTATGTCAAAAGATCCATGCAGCCAACTAACAGTTACATGATAGATGCAACTATACGGCTTCCCAGCTGCCAGCGTCTTGATTGAAGCCCTTCAATCAGAAACCCGCTCCGGCATTCCTGTAGAGTATCCCACTCCACGCTCAGAAATCATTCGCAATCTGTGCGTCTTCGTCTCTCATCTTGATGTGGAGAAACCGAGGAATGGGTGCGATGCGTTGTTCAAGCGTGCAGCAAAGGTTTTCAGGGGCATTCTTGACGAGGCTATTGAGTCAAGATTGACACCAAATGATAACAGATTGCCCGTCTCGGATAGTTATGACTGGGTCGCGGCATGGAATCAGGACGAAATTGATGTGGATTTGATAGGGGATGGGGTTCAATTGGAGAATATGGATTTTGGGATCATGTTTGATCAGTGGCTGATTTGAGCACGGCGCAACACTAATTCTATATCATCATGTATAATGCTTCGCATAAAGCAATATTCAAGATTCTGCAAGCAATTCCTGCGCAGTCATAGCATTTGGGTGTTGGCTTACCCTTTAAATGGGTCATGTCCCGTGATTGGTCAATCCCTAATTATACAACGGACCAATCACATCGCGGTAATACATCAGGGTTTATTAGCCGATCCGAACCGCGACATCAACATTAATTCCAACAATCTCCAGGGCTCGAAATTTTCGTTATTGCATGTCGCATACTCATATTTTCTCTCATCGTATAATGGTTCGCCCGCTATCATAGAAACGATGGTCGGTGTAGGTGGACGATCCAAGGCGTGCTGGCAATGCCGTCGCCGACGAGTCAAGTGCGGTAGGCTACGATTTTTCTTCATCGCGATGTAGCTCAGTAGCTGAGTGAATGTTCTAGATGAGAAGAGGCCGCATTGTCTGCGATGCATTAAAGCAAAATTGGAATGCAGTGGGTATCCTGATATGACCATCATCCAATTCGATGGCCAGAAACGACACAAGATATCGCCTTCGCCTCGAGATTCTTCGGGGACTCTGGAGGCAGATGTAGAGGAGTCGAGAGAACTTGCTCCTCGCTCTGTTTCAAAAGATTCTGCACCGGAGTTTACATTCGGCACTGATCTATTGACCACATATCAGATGCCACTGAACCTCAACGATGTATTCATCCAATACACCCGCTCAAAGCTCTTTGCTGGCCTCAACTCGGACGAAGTTGCTACTCCGGAACATGAGGATCGGATGCAAATGAATAAAGCCTTTCTTGCCCTGTCTACTACATTCTTTGGAATCGAGCATAAAGAGAATCGGCTTGTGAGTCGCGGATTTCATCAGTACGGGCAATCGCTCGAATATGTTCATGGGGCGCTTAGTGATCCCACAAGGTACGGATCGCTAGATCTGTTGGAGTCGATTGTGACGATGGCTTTATTTGAGGTATGGCTCCCCTTATAGTATTGATTGATTGATATTGTTGTTGAGGATTCTCTATATTTAGTTTCTTATATCGGACCATCAAGATGGTTGGCTCAGTCACACGGTCGGTCTAGAAAAGCTATATGCTCTACGCGGCCCGGAATCATTTACTTCACTGTCCGCACTGAAAATATTCGAAAACTCCCGGCCTTCGATCATATTCTCGTCTCTATTTCTAAGACGGAAGACAGTGCTCTCCGAACCGAGATGGAAAGTTTTGCCCTGGGTTACGTATCCCGAACGAAAAACAGCCATGCAGCGACTTGTTGACCATCTCGCCGACTGTCCGGCATTATTTGTGGAAAAGGATCGTCTAGTCGCCGAAAGTTCAACAACGGTCGATCAAACTAACGATTTAATTAGCCTTTTCGGAAAAGTCACAGATCTCCTCGACAGCTTGCAACAATGGAACGAGCAATGGGAGCTAGAAAATCCGGACTGCTGCTTCGAGATGCCAGCCCCAGCATCGACGCCTCTTATTTCTAAAACGACCGATGGCAGCGCACAGGTACAAGCTTGGTCAACGGTACTGGAATACAAAACTCTTTATCACGCTAACACCATCATTTTGTACCACGGCACAATAATTTTACTGCTCAATCTGGCGCGAAGTATAACGGAAATGAGCGCATTCTCAAAATTATCGCCCAATCCACCTCTCGACTTTGAAAAGTTACACAATTCTGGTATCTACATCTGCCGTAGTGTTGATTATCACTTGCAGAGCATGCGACAAGGTGCTGGTAGTTTCTTTCTCTTATACCCACTGCGCATGGCGTATGCTGCTCTTGGACTCACGGAGCCATCAATTGGGGTCTGGATTCAGGGTGTATTACAGCAAATACAAGACGGCAAGAGCGGGAGATGGGCGACAGCAAAGTATTTACTCGATCTTCAGCCTGTCTCAAGGGCTAATTCAACACGGATTTCCATCAAATAACTACATTGACTTGGAAAATCTCTGAATCAAAGATTTTCTATGACAATATACTCCATCCTCTTGACGTTCTTCTCGGCTTTCTCATTCGCCTTGTCAGCTCTCCGATTAGCCCTTGCAACCTTCTTCTCATATTTTTTCTGGTACTTTAGTCGATCCTCCTCGATCTTGGCCTGATGCTTGGCACGCTTTTTATCGCTCATTTTTGGGTCAAGTCCCATCTTCTCGACTCTCCGGTCCATCCTCTCCATCTCACTATCCGATGAATCCGAGTCTGATGAGGAACTCGAGCTCGAGCTGTCATCATGAACCACCTCCCGAGCATCATACCCATCCTCAACAATCTTGCCGCGCGCATGCAATCGTTCGATTTTCGCCTGCCTCTTCTCTGCCTTTCTGTGTCTTCTCGCAAGCCTCTTTTCCGTCTTTTTAGTCTTCTTCTCCAAGCTTTTCGCCGCCATTCTATCAAGAATATTCCCCTGCTTCTCAGGTGGAAGCACATGCTCCGTCAACGGCGCGATATGTGGTCTCAAAACAGCCATCTTACGCTGCCGCAATTCTATCTGCCCATTCTCCATATCGACGGGCGCAAGTAATCTCTTCGTATACTCACTCGCCTGCGGACTACCAGGATCAGCGAACAGACAATTCAACAAATCATCATCCTTCTTCAACGAAACTTTCAATCCTCTTGGAGCGAAATACTTCTCATTCGCTGTTGCCAAAAACCGTTTCGTGCGAATGATAGATACAGCGGATGAGCCCACGCCAGCGGCGACTTGGATGCCCGCACCGGTCAGAGCGGCCCAGTGCCAGGGAACAAATCCGACGCCTTGGCCGGCGGCGGCTATGGCTGTGAAGACTGGGGACCCGGCTTGGGCGACGCAAAGGTTGTCGATGAAGGCGAGGAAGTCCTTTTCGTGGATGTCGTGGGTAGCGAGGATGGGGCTGTAGGCACGGAGGAAGGGGAGGGGGGCTTTGAGGCGGCTGGTCACGCCGATGCGGGGGATTACGACTGGTTTCTGAGAATGTGCGTCAGTAAGATGACAGAAAAAACTTGGTGAGAGTGGACAGGATGGACGGACCTCTAAGCGTGTCATTTGTTGGCGATTATTTTTCGAAGATGGAATCCATCCGAGAGTCTCCTCGTCGACGAATGCTTCTGCATCGTGGACTTGCTCTGAGCTGATGGGTTCCGCTTGCTCTAGACTGTCCTCGTCTGGACTGTATAGGAAATCATAGGCAGGAGGAGGATGATCGGGGATATTGGTTGGAGGGTGATAGTTTGTGTTGTTATATTCCGAGTCGGGCGGACACCGATGTACATCTGCGGACTGTGGATATGTTTGATGTTGTTGAATTGCTTGTTGGGGATAGTAACTTGTATGGTCTTGTTGCGGCATGTTCATCGGATATCCAGAAGCAGGCAAACTAGAAGGGGCTGCAGGCGGGCGAGAGTAGTAGGGATTGTTTGATTGTGACCTGGAAGGATAGCTAGGCTGATGGGCGGGTTGCTGAGGGTGCGCCATATCTGGATTACTGTGATATCTATATCCTTCCGCTCGTCTTGGAGGTGATTGATAATACTGGTTCTGCCCATCTGTGGGATTATGCCGACTCATCGTAAAATGTATGAGATGTGTGGTGCATAGATGAATTGGCCGCTCAAATATATGAATTGAGAAAATACGTGGGAGTATTTGAAGTTTCTGTCAACACAGACCTGTTTAGCTTCATATACTTATCCTTCGCTAGAACCGGCGGACATCGTAGAGATCAATTTCCCGATTTGGTCCATTTCTCGAGCTTATATTCCCCGTCTCCACTCTCATACATCTAAACAATATGATTCGGTAAATACGGCAGCAATGCCACTGGCTGAGCAGTGCTTTCTTCCCATTGGTCAGATTAGAAAAGATTTCGGTAGTGCGCGCGGATTGAGGAGTAAGCACATAGGATATATATATTTGAACAAGCTGCTGGTGTGGAAGGCCGTAAGCTACTAGTTGACCTAGGAAGCTGTTGATATAATACCTAATTAGGAAGGGTGTGCAATAAATTAAGCCCTGTGAGAGCATTGTAAGTATTGTAATAAGACAATCTGCTGTGATCGTATGAAGGATGTGATCTCTCTGTTATGAGTCCGTCATAAGTCTGTCGTAGCACTGCATTTATAGTGACAAGACGACTATTGTAGGTCTATAAATGTATGTAACCGCGTATGAAATGGCAATTTTGCAACTCAATCAAAGGGTTAATTACATAGCTCACTACAACTCCTTCTAGGTAAAGGAATATCCGTAACTTACCTCGAGCTGTCACAACGAATCTAGAATCGCAGGTGGAATGAGCCAATCGTAAATTAATATTACTGGCTTAGTCCATATCCGGTATAGTGCGCAGGTATATTACTATTTATGGCCTAGCGCGTGAAAATAAGAGCCAATGACTGCTTGCATTTATGAGTCATCTTTTCTAATCTTGATTATTGACCAATAGTAAACTGTCTAGTGGGTCCGCTTTCTACATCGGGGATCCACTGCCAGATTGGTCCTCTGTGATAACTTCGGATTTTGGACGACATAAAAGAAGGGGAAGTTCTTCAAGTGTTCGTTTCCTGTCCTTATTTTCAAAGCAAAACGAATTGTATATAAGCTCGCTGTCCCTGGCTGTTCACCCATTCTCCATCTAGCAGATCCTCGCCCATGCTACTTGTATCCCTTGAGACTGGTACAGACAAAACAACATGGATCTGATATCATATCCCATTCCAGCAGGATTGCATAAAATACCCGACCATCTGCTGGACGTCCGACCAGATGAAGAAATTGACCAAGACCTCTTCAATCCGAAACCAGTCACAGACGAGAAAAATATATGGTTCTTCTGGCACACTGGCTATAAGAACATGCATCCCTACACACAGCGGAATGTTAGGGCTTGGCACAGACGACTCACAAAACATGGCTGGGTAGTACGTGTATTAGACCGACACCCTTCGTCACCATTGAACGTTGCGCACTTTCTGGATATTTCGGATCCGAGTACTTTCCCGCGCGCCTTTGTGGATGGTACGATTGGTGGAGATTATGCGCATCAACATACTTCTGACCTCGTGCGATGACCGCTTCTACTCAAATACGGCGGCGTTTATGCAGATGTAGGGTTGATGCAGGTCGGGGATTTGAACCGTCTCTGGAACGAGACAATTGGTAATCCTGAGTCACGGTTTGAGGTTGTTTCATATAACGCCGGCGGCGTGGATGGTCGCAGTTTGACGAATTACTTTCTTGTGTCGAATCGTAACAATTCTCTTTTTGAGAGGTGTCATCGACTTCTTCTTGAGTTATGGGCCGCAGATGGCGGGAGGACGAGCACGGATGGGATGCATAGCAGTCCGTTGTTGAAAGGGGTACCGTTGATGGGCAGTAGTTTTACCATTAAGGAAGATGATAAGCTTCTCGGCCCGGATGATGTTAGTCGCTTATTGACGGATTATATTATTCAAGGACAGGTCTTGACTATGGTAATGGGGCTTATCGACGAGGAAGATGGATGGAATGGGCCACAATATGTGGCGGATCATGTCTACGGAATTGAATTCATGGAAGGCTCTCAACTGATCAACGAGTTTACAAACTGGGATGGTCAAAAGGCGTTCGACCTGATGTCACTTCCACTTCCAAAACCCGGCGAGCCGGAAAGTGCGGAACAGAAACAAGCACGAGAGATTGTCGAAGGCTGTCTACAGAGAAGCTTCGGCTTCAAACTAGCGCATGGATTGATCTTGCGAGTATTCAAGGTCACTCTGGGCTCGCTTTGGAGAGATAACCCTGGCTCAGATGATGTCCCTGGAACATATGCACATTGGTTTCGACATGCGACGACATATTGGAACCAAGACCATGTTCCGCCGACGTTGGAGTTTAAGGTTATCCCGGAGTTTAAAAGAGGCCCATTGTTAAGAGCAGTATAGAGAATGTCTATTATATTAGAGAACAACTTTTTGATCTTACATAGATATCTGGAGACATGAAGGGAATCGCACATGGCATTCTGAATTGAAGAGTATACAACTTTTTCTCCTTTTGTTCTGTGCCCTATCTGTGCCCTATCTCGGTTTTTTTCATATCCATACGAAGCAGCCTAGACCCGGCCTTTCACGTGGATCAGTCATATTTCCGATAGCTCGAGGTATTTCTGGGCCCCATAGCAGAGGCGAAACTTAAACATCTCTAATATTTGTCTACAAGCAAGCTTATGTTTTGCCGAGTGACGAGTCATTAAGGCTGCAAAGCTTGTCGGGTGGAAATATCATGGGGTGGCGTTATATCAGGTCTTTTACTTTTACTTTAGTTCTTCTTTTGCAATCTGATCTCTCTGTCCCAAACTTCACTGGGCAATGACATGGCACTGTAATATCCGAATGATTCAACAGTCAATTATTCATCGAAGTACCTGCTCAGTTAGTACCTATAATTGAAAGATGTTGGTCATACACCCAGCCAAGAATGCCTTTTGTTCGGTGGAGGAATGTACAGGTCGTTTTTCTGTTTCAACCGCTCAACTGGGATGGAAACAGATAGGACGATCTGAATGGCATTCGAGGAAAACTTCCCGTTTTGTTTTTTTTTTTTTCTTTTTTCATCCAAACATTTTTTGGGAGGCATTTTCAAGTATGGGTATAAACCGATCAGAGAGATCGACTCATCTGGTCCATATGAATCCCGTCCAACAAAGGCATTCAAGAATGGAACTGGAAGCGCGGTTGAGTACCCATGCCAGTATCTGTTTCACCGCTTCGATCTATGCTTGAAGCGTTCAAACTGCAAGATAGAAATCTTGATGTCGCCAAAATTGAATGATTCCCTAGAACCATACCCTTCAGAATAAAGCCAAGTTTTTTTCCTGTATATTTTATATCAGCTTCTATAGCCTACTTGATGAGCTTATATTTGAGAGTAAAGTAAATAATAGCTAAGCAACGTCCTCCATCAACCATCTCAACAACTTAGCCAGCTCCCTGATACCACCTCCCTCTTCGCTCCACACCTCTAACCTCTCAATAACCCTTCTCACACTATCCGCCCACGCAGGGGGTACGACTACATACTCTGCCGAACATACCCCAGTGACTTTGGCCCTAAAAGCAGCAATCAAACATAACGAGTGATTGAATCTTACGCGACATGCTCCCCAGGATCCCGGATGTCGGAAGAATGGATTTTCGGTCTGAATGCGATATACGGATAGAGCTAACCCTTCACTGGCCTTTGCGCCGTATAGACGAGTTTGCTCGCGGCTTAGGGTAGTGCCGCAGTGCAGACAGAGATAAAGATGAGCCCGGCAGAGAAGTTCACGCACTTCCACGTAACGCTCACGGACGAGTTTCACGAGTTCGGGCTCATTAGGTGGCGGAAGGCATTCAAGGGGTCGATTGAATCGGAGTACTGGTGGGAGATACTCAAGCCACTGTTCAAGCTGGTAGTTAAGTTTGCATAATGTTTCAGCGAGGATTGATGCGGTCGCAGAGTCGACATCAGGGTTAAGGATTACGACGGCGTTTCGTGCGCGGTTAAGGAGCCTGCGGAGAGAGATTTCGGCAAGGTAGTAGTAATATGACGGCGAATCTTCGATGGATTGTTCATGTCCACTGCTCGCTGTTGATAATGAAGTGTGTGGATTTGAAGAAGTCGAGAATGTTGGAAGAGAGAACGGAAAATCTGATTTGTGCAGCGTACATGATGGAAGATTGGTCAATTCGTAGCGTACTTCACATTCAGATTTGAGACATGTCCAATATAATCTCTGCTCAAGGCCTGTTTTATTTAGCATAGAACCGAGAAAAAGAAGGAAGGATAACATACTTTGTTCCTGTTTAGATCTCTCCGTCGTCCCATCCCGGTGTTTCAAGTTATAAGCCTCCCACAACATCGACGCGGTGCGAAACATTTTCCAACCAGGGATCGGCTCGATATTATACTGATACCACATTCTATCAATGTCAGTGAAGACCTTGTGGTATCAAGGAGTCTATTTCCATACCCAAATAGACAAAAACACGCTACTCCAAGTAACGAGTCATCCAATTGCGCCGTCGACATTCGCTCCCTTGCCATTGAGAAATAACCCAATGATTCTCTCATCCGATGTTCCGGAACCGAATTCGTCACAAACTCCGTCTGTTTAAGGCCTTCATACGATACAATACAATCAACTTTCGTCCTCCGATCATTATGTGGATAATCACCCCATATGGCAGCTAGTGACAGTACCAGCAACACCAAGCACGACGACGCACTCCAGTCAAACCCCTTTTCCAGGACCTTGGTAAGATGCTCATCTAATTCACATGCATCGACAATAGGGTTTTTGATTTGAATCTTGCTCATGTAGATATCCCTCAGTTCCAGTATACGTCGTCGTTGGGAGCCGTCGTAGCCAATCATGCTGGGAAGCATGGTTTGTTGACGATGGGGATCAATATTTTTCTCTTTTTCCGAATATGCATATGCAGGGAACGTATGAACTGGCTTGTTTCTCGGGAAAATGGGCCAGCTAAGAATCATGTCCGATCCGGTGATGGGTGTTTTCGGAGTGTCATTTCTAGAAATTATCTCCAAATCAACGTCGTCAAGAGAAGAATCCAAGTCTCGTGTCTCAGTAATGAATGGAGTCGGTCCCCTATCTGTCCTCTGAGCTACTAACTCATCGAGGACCTTCTGCTGGCGCTCAACAGCGACAAGGATGCGTTCACCCAATGATTCAAATCTTTCTCTACTGCATTAGTACTTAAAACCATTGCTATTGAGGGAGTAGCATACATCGAAAAAGGATCCTTATCCGGATAAACACACGAGATCCCCTTCTTCTGACATTTTGCGCATACCGGCCTCACCGAGTCACATCTCGTTTTGCTAATCCGGCATTCGTCGCAGGCAGCTAGGACACGAGTATGCTTACGGGTCGCTCCAAGAGAAGAAGACCCCGGTTGACTGAGTTTGCGCTTTTTGCTAGTCGATTCGAGAATCGGATCAGGGGTGTCCATTTCTTTGACTTGTCTTTTATCATTGATAATAACTCACAATTAGTTCATAACCGCGGTAGTTGAAGGTCTCGGTATTATGGTCGGTGAGGGGAAATCGTGGATAAATTAACTTCTTGGCTTGACCAGTTAGAAGAGCCTGTTTACCTAGGTATATTGAACGTGGCAGTTATCCAATCGCAGCCGACACTACGCACGTTGCGTTCTTTATGTAAAATTTAATATGTATAAATACCTATCGCTGAAATGAATGTAACATTTCCATGTTGGCCATTTCGCAGACGGCTCCAGGGCTGTAAGGACTAACTCATCGGACTGGACCTCGGGAGGAGCAGGAAGTAATCTATCCGGAACAAACTATTCGGATCGTACGCCTGATTTACGGTTTAATCATTTTACTGGCAAGTACCTAGGTATCAAGCTCGGAAGTATATTCATTGCTCATTCTGCCGATGAGTGAGCCAGACGTCTAAGCGAATCTCTGTAGTAATCTATAAACCCAACCAATACCTAGTCTCAGGTACCCTTAGTACTGCCTTTCCAAGGATATCCACACTCGAGGTACCCACGAGGACCTCATAATCTCCTTCTTCACTTTTCCACATACTCTCAATTTCGTCCCAGAAACTGGTAGCGTATTTGTCAACGGTAATGCTTACCGTCTTCTGTTGTCCTGGTTCAAGGAAGACCTTTTCAAATCCGTGTAGTTCCTTGATTGGCCGCGGTGTAGGCGAGTTGGGTGCCGATACGTAAAGTTGTAAGATTTGTGCGCCGGCTTGGTGGCCGGTATTCTTGAGGCAAAGCTCCACGATGCTTGGTTTTTCAGGTTCAAATGTTTCCGGTGTGATGGTAATAGTCGGCGATGTGAGTTCGAATGTTGTGTAGGAGAGGCCGTGACTAGAAAGCCCAGAATTAGTAAAGAATAGCCCACTTAGGAGTAGAAGAAAGGGTAAATGCTCACCCGAATGGAAACAACACCTCCCTCCCAGTCGCTTCATAAAACTTGTATCCAACATAAACGTCTTCGCTGTACAGCACTCGACCTCCAACGCTTGCAAAACTCAGATAAGCCGGGTTATGGCTTACATGCACAGGCCACGAGAGCGGAAGTTTCGCGCAAGGGTTGACATCGCCAAACAAAACATCTGCAATTCCATGGCCAGTCTCATTTCCGCCATACCACGCCTGAACGATACACGAAGCTTCATTGGCCCATGGCATAGTAACCGGTGTACCGGATTGGTTAACAATGATGGCTCTACCTTGAGTCGCAACGAGTACCCTGTTGATCATCTCGCCGACTCCCGGTGGAAGATCCATATGTGGTCGATCGAAGCCTTCGGATTCCCATTCTCCGCTAAGGCCGGTGCAGACGATTGTATAGTCAGAAGTAGCAGCGGCTTGCACGGCGTCCTCAATCATTTGTTTCGCATCCATACGTAGACAGGCACCAAGATGCGCGGCTCCACCGCCGAAATTAACCATACCAATTGTTTCCATGGTTGTGGTGTTGGCAGAGCCGAATTCAATGCGCAGCTTGTATTTTTGATCTTTGACAAGCTCTTTTGAGCCGGTCTCTTGTACTGTGCCCTTACCGAAGAACGACGTCCCGCGAGTTTGCTCGGATGTATTATCAATGACCAGTTCGTCGTCGATGTAAAGGTTCGCTGTCCCGAAGACACTTAGGCCAAAGTCCCAGGTACCGGAGACGTCTGGTGTGAAGTCTCCGACGAGCGATGCCCAGAATAAGGCGCGGTTGAGCTCTGGGATTTCGTTGTAATCCATAAGCTGAAAGGCTGTGCTGGTGACATGTTCCGTGCCCAGCAGTTTTCTGTCTGTTATAGTAGGAGGCTCGTTGTAGAAATGCATGGTGGCACTGCTTAGCATGCGGTCGATGACTGGCAACATGTTGTGTGCGTAAGCTCCGACTTCGTATGTAATTTCAGCATCTTTGGGAAGCACTTCTGTAATCGCATCATACAGGGAAACTGAGTAATACGGAAGAAGAGCTGCGCTTCCTCCACCACAGATTTGAGGGTGTTTCATGTGGGAGCCGATTAGGGCTATCTTTCTGATAGTCTTTGGCAAAGGAAGGATGTTCTCCTCATTCTTCAGTAGCACAATACTGTTAGAGCATAATGTTCGATTGAGCTTTCGGTCTTCTGGATAATCACGGCCTTTTTCAACAGGAGAGACTTTAGCCTGACTGGCTCTCTTCACAAATTTTAGCACATTGCGAGACCGCGTATCGATTATCGACTGCTTGATGAGGCGCGCCTGGACTGCAGAGTCGATGTATTTTCCACGATATCTCGATACACCAGGCATCTCGAGATCAAGTCCTGCTACCATGGCGTCTATTGTCGTGTATGTTCCGTACCAGTCGCTCATGATAAGCGGCTGCCACTGCCATTCTTTTCTCACTATACCTTCCAACAGTTCCCAGTTATCTGCTACATGCTTCCCATTAATTTTATTATAGGAAGTCATTAAGGCTCCCGGTTTCGCATCCCTAGCAACAATCTGGAACGGACGCAAATACACTTCCCTCAACGCACGCGGAGTAATCAAACAATCTACTGCCCGCCTCTCATGCTCTTGATCGTTGCCCACGAAATGCTTGACGGTCGATATCACCCCCGATCCGTCTTGCTCACAACCAGCAATCATCGCCGCCGCCAACTTGCCGGATAAATGCGGATCTTCAGCAAAGGACTCGAATCCCCGACCACCGAGAGGGGAGCGTTGCATGTTGACGGTAGGTCCTAGCCAGCAATGAGCGCCCTTCGCGAGACATTCTTGGCCGATTAGGTTACCGGCTTGTCGAAGTAAGGAACTGTCCCATGTTGCGCCTAGGGCTGTACCACATGGCATGCATGCGGCCGGTACGCCTGCGAAGAATTTGGTGCCTCGGATGCCGTTGGGACCATCGGTCACTCGTATGGAGGGGATGTTGTGCTCGGGGATGGGATGGGTGTGCCAGAAGTCCGTTCCTGAGGATTTTTTGTTAGTATATACAATGTGGGTTGTAGAAGGAGATGGAGCTGACCGGATAAGAGTGTAATCTTGTCATTTTGTTTCAATTTGGCCAGGACGGCATCGACATCAAAGGTCATGATTGTTTTCTATACTCGATAAAGATGGTATTGAAGGTACTTCCGCGCTCTGTAGAGCTGAATCATGAAGCATACCAACGATTGGTCCTTATAAGTCAATATGAATGCTCCAGGAGCTGTGTCTGATAATTGAATTAATAATTCGATAATATTGCTGTCAGCGAAGAATGAGTCGATGACTTCGTCTCTGCATCTCGCATTAAACTCTCAGTAGCATTTTTCACATCCTGTGTCAAAAGACAAAGGTCTTAGCTTACTAGAACAGAATCAATCGGGGAGTCTCCCCGGGCCTCTTCTTCTTTTGTCCAGCAGAATACGTGACTGACAAGGTTCAAATTTGAGAGCTCGGCGAACTAACTAAGTTGGCCGATTGGCTTAATAGGCAGATTCCGGCTAAAATATGATATTGTCCAGCAGTACCAAATATCGCCCTTCTTTAATTAAGGTTTCTTCGTTGACCGAGTGGCCCTCATATTTTCCTATATCGGGGAGTCTCCCCGAGCTTGCGTGCGGGGTGAGGCTTCTCCAAAAAGCCTCAAATCTTGGCTTCATTTTTTGCGCCATTCGGCAGCTGCTTTGGCGTGGGGATTCACTTGGCATGGGGCGAATCTGGAGAAAATGTTTCTTCTGCACTAAGACACGGTGAATGAAGAAAACGCAGGGGCCACGGCAACTTTGACCTGGTTAATTAAGATGTCGCTTTCAAAGTCTGTGAACTGTCCATTGACTGGATAAAATATCGTTCAGCAAGAGGCAAAACAGCTTGGTGATTGGTCGTTTCTTCCCCGAACGAAGGATCATGAGCCTATATGACTTGGAAGCTGTGCTAGGAGCCATATCCCTCTAGTGAATTGTCACTTGGAAGCATGGAAAAATAGAGAAGGTTTCTCAGCCACCCAAAGCTATATTATCGTGTTTATATATCTGAACATGATAAACCCCATCTTATAAAAACGATCTCCTGTCCCATGATCCAGTTCGACCTATCTGAAATATCATCCATCTTCACTTCAGACAAACTGACCTTCATATGTAACAAAAGTTCAACATGGTGGCCATCGGTAAACAGCGAGAAGAAGATGTCTCTGACCCTATGCTTGAGGGTCTCCTTGAGGAGGATCATATCCCCTGGTACCGCAAGAAGAATCTTCGCTCTCTATATTTGATTCTCTTCCCTGCTTCTATGGGAATCGAGATTACGTCTGGTTTTGATTCGCAGATTATCAATACGGTACAGATTGTACCCTCCTGGAATAAGTGTACGGCTGCCTTTTCTTTCCATCAGACCGGGATGTTTAACTGACTGATGACTGCTAGACTTTGGCTCACCAACCGGCAATATCAAAAATGGAGTCCCGGAATATGCGATTGATCCGCAATTAAAAGGATTTCTAGGCGCTGCATATTCGCTCGGGGCAATCTGTGCTTTGCCGTTCATTCCCTGGGTAAATCAGCGATTCGGAAGGCGATGGACTATCTTTATCGGATCGATAATTAGCCTTGTCGGTGCTTTGATCCAAGGATTCTCCAATGGTGGTACGTTACGCAACTCCTCTTGACTGCCCTTTTCATGGCTAATCATGACTCTTTCGTTGGTATTGCAGTGGGAATGTATATTGTCGCCCGTCTTCTCCTTGGTTTCGGTATCCCTTACTGCATTGTAGCAGGCTCCTCGTTGATCGGTGAATTGGGTTATCCCAAAGAACGACCCTTTCTAACTTCCCTTTTCAATTCATCCTATTTCATCGGCCAAATCATTGCAGCCTCAATCGGACTAGCCACGGTGACTATTGCCGGTAACTGGGCGTGGAGAATTCCTTCATTATTGCAGATTGCACCATCATGCGTTCAGATTGCAACGGTCTTGTGAGCTTACCCCCTACTTTCTGATTGATGGGATGATCACTAACAAAGGTAATGCAAAGCTTCCTCCCTGAAAGCCCCCGATATCTCATCAGCAAAGATCGCTCCGATGAAGCTCAGGCAATCCTAATCAAATACCACGCCGAAGGCGACGCCAATTCTCTCTTTGTCAAAGCCGAAATGGCACAGATAGAGAAATCAATCAAACTTGAGATGGAAGCATCCAAGCAGAGTTGGTTGGATGTGTTCAGGACACCTGGAATGAGAAGGCGTTTATTCATTACCGCTTTCTTGGGCCTGTTCACACAGTGGAGTGGAAATACTTTGATTACGTGAGTTAGCCACAACCGCACAGAACACGAAATGTGAGGGTATGGGCTGATTAGGGCATGTTAAAATAGGTACTACTTGAGCGACATACTCAATCTCATCGGCGTCACAGACAGCGTAATCAAATCCAAAATCAACATCGGCATTGCCTGCTGGGGTCTAATCACCGGAACAACAGCTGCCCTATTGGCACCACGATTTAGACGCAGACCAATCTATCTCTTGACTGCTTGTAGTCTATTGACCGTCTATGTTGCGTGGACAGTCTCCATGGAGAGGTTCATGGATACAAAGAGTCATGCTGCTGCCATATCAACCATTTTCTTCATTTTTGCTTATTCACCGGCTTACAATACGGGATATAATGCTTTGACGTATAGTAAGTATCATTCCGTTGAAGGGGAGGTTCATGGCTAACGACTTTTTATAGCATACCTCGTCGAGATATTCCCCTACATGAGCCGTTCTCGCGGTATTGCTTGGTTTCAATTCTATGGTCGCGGTGCATCATTCTTTGCGACATATGTGAACCCCATCGGACTGGCACGTATTACCTGGAGATGGCTGATAGTGTATTGCTGTTGGCTGGTTTTCGAGATTATTTTCATTTTCTTCTTCTTCCCGGAAACGTCTGGAAGAACTTTGGAAGAGCTTTCGTTTTGTGAGTGCTTACCCACTCCCCTTTCTTTCTGAAATGGGACGATGTGCTAATTGAAGCAGTGTTCGAAGGAAAAGAAAAAGCGAATGAAGTCGCAAATGCGACTGCGACTAAGATACTGGACGGTGCTGATGAGAAGAGAGCTGTGGACGCCGCGCATATTGAGGTTATGGATGTGAAACATGCTGTATAATTCCATGCTTTAGTTGTTGGGTGATATGGTATCGTCCTTTTTGGTTGCTTCTGATATGAGTTGGATTGAGCTAGTTGAATTCCAAACCTGCGAAATGACTCGAATTGTGCGTTGAGAGCGTAACTTGCAACTCAAGATTCCACGATCTCTACCGGCATAAATGAAAAGTGCGACGCTAAATTGCTCACTGAGCAACACACACGAATTCTAGGAATAGGCAATGCTCAACTAGCGTGCGGACTTTGACATGGGGCGAAGCTGTCCCTAAATCACTCGGACATGCGTAGTGATAATACCAGAGAAATAGTCCACACCATTGTTTTCCATCAAAGGATTACCACACCTAGTGTGCATTGAATTACTGTGCCTTGTGTTCAATTTACCTAGAATGTTGAGTCTTGGCAACCGCCCCTCCGAATCCCTCAAGAGTATCCAACTTACTCAAAATAGCAGTCAGGAACCTCAAGAGTGAATTACTCTCCGGTGATTGTTTTCAAGCTGGTAACAAAGGACTACCATCGCCCTCCACCGCAATCACCGTGTAGATTTGATAAATTTGGCAATAAGCACTATGACACCCACATCTTCACTATCATAGACTCGACCAATGCGAAATAGCCAGGCAGAAGTACGAGTAGAATTGTATCAACCAATCGCCACATTAACCTTGTCATAATCATCATACGGTGTAATTACTATAAAGATATCGTATGTATCCGATAGTGAACTTCTCAAAATAGCGGAGTGATCATTGATTAGCTGACGTTCATGTCACTGCTTTCGGTGTCAGGCTGTCATCGAGCAAGGTCAGTGACTGGCCTGATTGGAAATATGAACGATGATAGGCCTCTGTTCAACTTCAGCCTTGCGAGTCACTGGGATTCCCTGCGTCTTCCGCTTTTCACCTTCTTTTCCCCTCAAAACTTTACTTTATGAGTTTAATTAATCAGTTTCGTTTTGAAAATTTGGTATAGTGAGTATCAAAGTCATACCTGCAGAACAGTATGAAATGGAGTTTTGCTTGGCATCATGATGTGTCGATACCAAAAAGTCAAGTCAAAGGGAATTGTGAGGCTGACATTAGGCATCACTAGCTACAACTACACATTTGTTACCACGATATCATGGAGTCCGGCCCACCCGATGAAAGCTATACAGTAGGTTGGATATGTGCTCTACAAACCGAGCTTGACGCAGCAATGAAGATGCTAGACAAAAGTTACGAGAAGCGAACTGGAGATGGCAATGACAACAATGTCTATGTCCCTGGTCGAATCGGTTCGCATTATGTTGTGATTACTGCTCTGCCCATGGGATGGATGGGCAACAATACAGCTGGTATGATTGCAACACGAATGATGATGAAGTTTCAAAACATCCAGGTTGGCCGGCTTGTAGGTATTGGAGGTGGATTTCCTAATAAAGAGGTCGATATCAGGCTGGGTGACGTTGTGGTGAGCAAACCGAAGGGACGGCTTAATGGGATTGTTCAATATGATCTGGGGAAGTATACAACGGACAGGTTTCAGCGTATGGGTGTGATGAATGCCCCGCTTGAGAGAATACTGGCAGTACTGCAATTCATTCCCCTTCATGGTGCATTCCTCGGGAAGCAGCCCGTGTTTTCATACCCCGGAGAAAGTTTTGATCAGCTGTATGACAGGGATGACGATGGGGGACAGGAGGAACTGGTGGTACGGGAGGGTGGCAATCACCAAAACGGGCCATATGTCTTATATGGGACAATCGCTTCCGGAAACGGTGTAGTCAAGGATGCACGCAAGAGAAAGACTCTTATACAAGAGCATAATGTGTTATGCTGTGATACGGAGGCAGCCGGCTTGATGAACAGTCCTTTTCCTTGTCTCATCATCAGAGGAATATCTGACTATGCGGATGGTCTTAAGAATGATCGTTGGCAAGACTATGCCGCCAGCGCAGCGGCACTGTACAATCGGCTGTACGCTCGGGACTTTCTACATGAGCTTCCAGAGGATAATGGCAAACTTCTGGTCGTTTTTCTAAACTAGAGACCAGGTGGAGCTAATTAGGACTTTCAGATCCTTCGACCTGGTCTCTGGCCGCAGTCTCAGGCACAAGCAACGGCCAAGAATACGTAGCAGATGCAGCATCAGGGACATGTGGTTGGCTCCTGGAAGAGAAGGCATACAAGGAATGGAAACTCCAGGAGAATGGGTTGCTCTGGTTAACAGGCAAACCAGGATCCCGAAAGTAAACATTACTCAAGTATGCGCTACTGAAAGAAATTGAGCAACATCATAATATTACGGTTTCATTTTCCTTCCACGAAAGCAATTCTAACAAACACACCACATCGCTAAACTTGTATCGATGCCTCCTCGGCCAGTTGATGGGAGGGTGCCAGGAGCGAAGATGGTATGAACTTACCGATAGTTACTATAAAACAGCTCATCGTAAACGGAAGCGAGCAAGAAAAAGATAACAATGAGTAGATCTAGCAGCCAAATGAGCTCAGCCGCTTACTTCGAGACTGCGTTCGGAAAGTGCTCGAGAAATGTGCGTATCCGACAGATGGTGAGTGCAGTCAGCCAATTTTCAATTTTTCAAATTGCTAGCCACCTTCGAAGATTATCGGGTTTTTAGAAGCTCTGAGACCTCCAACACCTTGTGCAGAGACTGCTAAGCGCTATTCCTTTCTCCGTGAGCGAATCTAAACAATCCGATAAAGAAAGCAAGATTTTGGCGCAATGTAACATAACAGTATGCTTATCTATACTCGAGTCATAAGCATTTGTTATCTTTGTTTATGGAGCTGAAAAACAGCTAATCTTTCCTTTGTGATGGAAAGGTCTAGATCAACTTAAGCTGCGGCATGATCAATTTAGACAGCTCGCTAAACTGTACAAAGAGCAACCCAATCAGAACTGCATTGATGCATAGACAGGGTGACTTACAGGTCACATGGCTAGGGTTTAAAGGCTCCAAATATAGTCACTAACCTACGAGTATCTCAAGGTAACCTCATCCCTGGTAATTGAAACTAGCAGTCTTGGCTCTCGTCTGGCCCCAAAGCTAAGCCCATCCACGGTCCATAATGCACGCTTAATGGTCAGAGCTGAGCGGTCGCTAATCATGCTTTGGTATAGGTAAACTTCCCCAGGCTTTTTGTTGGCGCCATCCCCATTGCAAGGGTGGTGTTGTGGCATGGGACACTAGCTGCCATTGAAATACGACGTCGATGGAACGGTCCTACGCATTATGGTTGAAGTTGTCAGGAAATGTTTTGAAACAAAGGTTAAGTTCTTCGAGTATAAGATTGGACATATGTCTTCACAAATGAAGATTTTTCGGTACGTAGTCATCGTCAAACGCTAGCGTGTCATCCAGTGCAATATGCGTTTCCAAGCACTTAGCATTCTGGCTATCCCTGTTGTAGCTGCTGCTGCTTCAGCAAGCAACAATAATCTGCCCTCTCTCAAAGTACCAAAATGCCCTCACTACGGCGTGGCCACTATCAACCAGTCTGATCCGGATCGTACACCTTTCCCACTCACCACTGCGTCACTATGCTACAATGCGACATCACTTCAAATCAAATTTGAAGCCTACAACGAGACAAATTACTACTTCAACGCCAGCCAGACAACAAACGGCGATATCTGGGAGTACGAAGTAATGGAAGCCTTCATCTACCACGGCACAAATGACCCCGCGACCTATCTTGAATTTGAGGTTAACCCTAATAACGTCACTTATCAAGCCGTTGTCTTCAACCCGTCCAAAGTCCACGCCACAGGTGCACCATTTGATCATTTCTTTGTTACTGACCCTGCTACTGACGGGTTCTCGGCGTTGACTACTTTGGATAAGGAGGCGCAGACTTGGACTTCGACAGTGCAGATCCCCTTGGCTCTGTTCAATGTTGATGTGCTCAAGGGCTCGTTGTGGCGTATGAACTTTTTCCGTACGATCACCTCGCCGGATACGTATCCCAACCAGGCATTGGGTGCTTGGAGCCCGACTAGCCAGGCTAGCTTTCATATGACCCCATTCTTTGGTCATGTGGTTTTCGTCTAGATGGCACTTTCAAATGTTGTGGTTATTGTCACAATATATGATTTATTACTCTAGAGCTTTAGAGAAGTTTGCATATTGAGTTTTACGAACGGGCTTTTTTACATAGGAATTATTTCGTTCAACTTCACTTGAATAGTAAATACTACAATCACGATTCACGAAAACTATAGTATCCAGCGCCTAAACCCTAGGTAGCTTGCCTAAAGCCCAACTAACCGTTCAGCATTTGTGTATACTACACCTTTAGCTAAAGAAGTCCGACTATTGTAAGACCGAATAGGAGTGGCCAGTTGCTGTTATCATTTCAACTTGATGCGACTCCAGTGGAATGTGATAGTGTGGCAGATGTAGAAGAGATAGTGGACCCCTAATCATCAAGCTCAATGTTAGTAATCGACTTTCTGGCCCTGAAAGATCTTGAGAACCACTTACAGTCCTTATAGCACTGGATACTACCCCACGGGCGCCGGTAGTAGCTGTAAATGACTGCATGCTCGTGGGACTTACGGTACTCAAAGCTGTAGCTATAATCGTAGTGCTGGCAGCTGCACTTCCGGTGGAGAAAACAATAGCAGGTGCCAATGATGGGCTTGTCGTTACATTATCACCACATTCACTGGCGGCAGTGACAACTTGATCGCCATAATCCTTCCATATGCCATAGATCTGGGCGCAGCCAAGGCACCCATTGAGCGCAGAAGTGAATTTCGAATCGTGACAGCCGAACCGTGCCGGCATTCGGATGCTCGAGTTGCGTAATCTATCGTTATTTGACGGGAAGCCTATATCAGTAGATGGGCGGTACCGGTTTAGGCCTGGTAGTGCCACGTAGACGAGGGCTATATCTCCCGCCTGTGCCCTCACTGCCTAGTTAGCTACGCACCACACTCCATGTCACAGAATAGAGAGCTATTACGTACCATTCCCGTCCCATGGTTGTTTAGTATAACGCGGTCATGTAATGGGGATTGAAGGCATTAATGCCATACAACAAGCATGGTCACAGGCGTGGTAGTCAAGTATTTCAGGTTCCACATCCTGGCGCCTGTCAAGTGCCAGGAGACCTGGCATTTCAAGAGCTCAGATACATGATAGAAGTGTGGAGAGAGCTAACACCGGGGAAGAAACCATCGTCACCAACTTTATCGATTTTCTCGGTAATATCAGAATCCTGGTTTCCTTAGTGAGGGAAAGAGTACAAGAATGTAATCGAAAATGACTTTTCTACTCTCTGGAACATAGAAAGTTTTCTTTTACGTACACACATATTCCAGACCATGATGAGTCAAGATTTTGACTATGACTTGCGAAAAAGGTGATCAACCTGAACTTCAGTGCCGTGGAAGCTTCAACACATGCGACTGTAAGTGTCGGATTGGCGGGTTAGCTCCAGCTCAATCCTGATTAACAGTTTTAGAATAGTGAAGAAGAATTGACTAGCAAGATTGTATGTTGAGTTGTCCCTCTGCGTCTACATGAGGTTCCAAAGCCGGGTTTTTATAGACATTCTGGTGAGCTGATTTTGTGTATGGTAAATTTGTGATCTATCATGAGGGGTAAATTTGGGGGCCATAATGTAGAGCTTCTGATTGACTGCCTCATTTGACTGCTCCTGGATATCCGGGTTATCTGACAGTAAGATAGGTAAAATCCTGCGGATGAAGACATCCCGGCATTACTTGACACCCAAATGATCCAAGTCAGTCGAGATCCAAGTCAGTCGAGTAGAGAATAATTGAGTCATACCTATGAAAGAAAAAGCATCACCGCTCGGTTATTCATGCGTTATCTGATCCAAGTATTCCCCGCTTTCCTATCATACGAGAAGGATCTCATCTAATCTTATCTTATCGATCTATTCTCTTTCCAAATGGGGCCTCAATCCAAGCATTGGCGTGAATAAAGTCACTAGTGCTGTATTTTGAGATTTCTTTACTGATGAGAACTTTCTCTTGATGTACTCAACTTGGTTCGTGTCAATGGCTCACATGATGTAGCATTTGCTATGCTTATGGCTGGCATTGCTTACATTTCACACTAAATGCGAAATTTTGATGAAGACTTCCGACCTGCGCTCTGCAGAGATGAATTAAGAGGAGTCAGTCACCGCGAATATTCTTAGGACTAATCTCGGAGACTTACAGGATGACGGTAGCTGACACACCTCCCACACCAAGGCCAGCGATCAAACGGCCAATAACTAGACGGGCGACGGTATACGAGGCCACCTGGCCAGCCACACCACATGCAAAGACAAAACAAGCTATCATGATAGTGAAGCGACGACCAATCCGTTCGGCAGCCTCACCACCAATCAAAGCACCGAAGAATGTTCCAGCCGGCAAGATAGAAGTAATCAAGGACTTCTGCCAACTCGCAAGCATATAACCCGATGAGTCGACACTCAAGGGCACCGGGTGGCCAAAATGCTCCTTGACATAGGCCATACCTTCGACACCGCTGATGTATCCAGAGTCATATCCGAAGAGAATGCCGCCGAAGCATGCAAATCCACAAATCAGATAAGCCCGGAGTGAGATAGGGGCTTCTATGCCGCTCACATCAGAGCTTCCCACAGGAAGCCGTGCCATCGGATCGGGGTAGGATACAACCTTTGGATTGTCTTTCACAGAAAAGGACCCAGACTATTTGTGCAGACACCGGGGATATTCAAGGTGCTTGTGGGAAAAGACAAAATCGTCTCTCCCCTGAGCATGCCAAGTTCTTTGTATTTCTCCACCTTCCGTGGCCGCAGACTCCAACATCCGATAATTCACCGGTCGCACAACTAGGAAATGTTTTCTCCGGGGCAGTATAAATGAAGAGCTTTGTGTAACTTCCTGAACGCGTGTAACAGTACCTAGCCCCAGAATTAGGAGCCGACACCATATACCGAAATGCCCAGTGCAGGGAAGAGCCGGGTTGAAATGTGGTAGTGGATGAATTGGCATTATTGTGCCCAGCATTCAGTCTGATTTAGCGTTGGTTGAGCGAGTTAGAGATGGAAGACACTTGCTAGGTAATGCACCACACAGCCTTGTGACACATCATTGGGCTTGGCTGGTTGGGGTTGGGCAAGATTGGTCGGCTGTCTTCCAATTTAGACTCAACTTCCTGCAGCACTCCAAGCCGCGACGGGAATCTGCCTCCGCGTACGGAGTTCTTACTGATGCCGGGGGAATTTTCTTTCCAAGTGACGATCGGGTGCAAAGAAATGAGCAGTCAAATAACTAAAGCCCTCTCAGTCATTGCATTGGAGTACCGCTTCGTTCTCTCAGTACGATCAAAATTGTGACCAGCGATGTAGAGATTTACATCAATTGAGTGGCCTACATAGTAGACTGTTCCTTTTGCCTATTAGACAATTAGACAATTCCAGGTATTCGACTTTGCTGAAAAGTCCTTGAGGGGTCTGGGCTTAGCTCTGGGGTATACAGAACAATAACACGCCCCGGTAAGTCAAAACATCGTTACTGTCCAGACAGTTCAGAATCACAGCCACTAGCGGCGGACAGGTAGCTGCTAGGGGTATTCAAAGATGAAATCCTTTTGGAGTATAATTACTGTTTCTCAGCTATCCAGGACTTTGCCTTTGGGCTCAAGCGGCTTATTATCAGTAATATAGAGTAGGGTCTTAGACTTGGAGGCACCTAGTTAACTAGTTAACGGAAATTGGAATCTAAGCGGAGTATTGTGTGCTTTAGAAGCACATAGGTATGGCCTTTCCCCAATAAAACCCCGGGCCGGTTCCCACCGTGATCAGACCTTTTGGTTGTTTAAGTTAGTTACTATAACGTTAGTACTATGTAAAATATGCCTGGCTTGGCTTCGTTTCTATCATTCCCAGGAAATACCGAGCCCATTCCCAATAGCAACACTTGCCGGTTCACGGTCAGGATCGCATCGAACTTCCCATTTGACCATTTACCTAACACGCTAGCATGTGATTCCCATATTTTTTTTGGCTGATGGCTTACAGAAACTCTGTGTTCTCCCGGTATAAACCCGGGCGTGGCAGCGAAGCTGTGATGGGATGTACTGACGGGGTAGATGAGATGTCAGACGTGAGAGGCTATTTTGACTGATGAACTTGTGCAATTTACTAGCACGGCTTGGCTTGCTCAAACCTCAATAATACATAAAGAGAGGTGTTTCCTCCACTTCCCCAACTCCCTCAGATTAACCGGACAATAATCAACACACCCTCCTTTTCCTTCTATTTCATGATGGTGGCTTCGTGGGGAAAGGCTGCTCTACTATTTGGTCTTGCAATTAGCAGCGTGGTTGAAGCTGAGGATGTTATCACAAGTGACACTTACTTTTACGGCGACTCTCCTGCTTTTTACCCAACTCGTATGTTCTTTTCCTCAGTTTTGCTCTCCCTTGATTGTCTGCATTGATTAAACACAATATTTCACTAACTCTTGGGGTAGCCGAGGGAAACGGTGCTGGGGACTGGGCCACTGCCTACAGGAAAGCCAGGGCATTTGTCGGAAAGCTCTCTGATGATGAGAAGGTTAATCTAACTGCTGGTGTCTCTTCTAAGACTGGCTGCTCTGGGTACATTCAGGCTATCAACCGCTTGGGATTCCCGGGCATCTGCGTGAGTGATGCGGGAAATGGCCTGGTGAGTGATCTATGTTTCCCCTCCAATTTCATCACTAGATATTCGGATGACGTATTTATTATGACCACAGAGAGGAACCGACTTCGTCAACGGCTGGGCATCTGGAATTTCCGTCGGAGCCAGGTAGTTTTTCCTAGCCACATCCAATGTGTTTGATCTGGTTCCTAAGTTTTTGCCTCCTACAGTTGGAACCGTGATCTTGCCAACGATCGAGGCACCTTCATGGGCAAGGAATTTCGCAAGAAGGGCGTAAACATGATTCTTGGACCCGTCGTTGGTCCTCTCGGCCGTGTAGCGTTGGGAGGTCGTAATTGGGAAGGATTCTCCGCTGACCCTTACCTGAGTGGAATTTTGGTCTCCGAGTCAGTCAAGGGTCTTCAGTCCCAGAATGTTGCCACATCCCTCAAGGTATGTCTTTGCTGAGATTGGATCCGCCCAAAATCTAATAGTTGAGTAGCATTTCATCGGCAACGAACAAGAAACAAACCGCAGCCCGACCACAGATTCAGAGGGGCGTCAAGTTCAGGGAGTCTCTTCTAACATTGATGACAGGACGATCCACGAACTTTATATGTGGCCCTTTCAGGACGCTATCCTTGCCGGTGCTACTAATGTTATGTGCTCGTATAACCGTCTGAACAATTCCTACGCATGCCAGAATAGCAAGGCCCTCAACGGCTTGTTGAAGACTGAGCTAGGCTTCCAAGGTACAATCGACGTCGAAAGTTTATGCGTCAAAATAATCTAATTATTTCTTGAACAGGTTATGTTATTTCTGATTGGTTTGCTCAGCATGCTGGAATCGCTAGCGCCAATGCTGGACTGGACGTCGTCATGCCCTCATCTCAGACCTGGAACAGCAATTTGACTACTGCTATTGCAAACGGAACTATGGAGGCCACTCGCTTGGATGACATGATTACAAGGTATGTTAATACAGATTACCTATGATTTCATCATTAACAAACACTAACATTGTTTGACAGACTCATGGCAACATGGTATTATCTCGACCAGGACTCTGTTTTCCCTAACCCTGGTGTTGGAATGGCCAGTAGCGCGAGTGCTGCTCACCAGGCTGTTATCGCCACATCACAAGAGGCCAAGCCAGTCCTTCTCCAGGTTGCCATTGAGAGCCACGTTCTACTGAAAAACACCAAAAATGCACTCCCGCTCAAGTCTCCGAAGCTAATCTCCGTGTTTGGCTACGACGCCTATGGCCCTATGACTCTCGGCCTTAGCACCAGTCTCAGCTTCGGGCATACTGCAGCGAGATCAGACCTGTATCGGAATGGAACCCAGTACGTTGGTGGTGGCTCTGGCGCGAATTCACCTGCCTATGTGGACGCTCCTATTGATGCTATTCAACGCCGGGCTTACGAGGACGGCTCGTCGGTTCTCTGGGACTTCACCTCTGAGAACCCATCAGTGGACTCCGCTTCCGACGTATGCCTTGTCTTTATCAACGCTTACGCCACGGAAGGCTTAGACCGCCAAGCTCTGTCTGATTCCTACAGTCACTCTATTGTTACTAACGTCGCTAATAATTGCACTAACACTGTCGTCGTTGTTCACAACGCGGGTATCCGTACCGTTGGGTCCTGGGCTGACCACGCGAACATCACGGGAATTATCTTTGCCCACCTGCCTGGTCAAGACACCGGTCGCGCCTTGGTGGAGATTCTCTACGGAGAATCCAACCCCTCGGGCAGACTCCCTTATACTGTCGCTAAAACCGAGTCTGATTATGGCTCTCTTCTCGAGCCGGCGGAGCCAGAAGGAAAGTACAAGTACTTCCCTCAATCTGACTTTTCCGAGGGCGTTTATATCGATTACCGTGCCTTTGATAGGCAAGGAATCGATCCACAATACGCCTTCGGATACGGTCTTTCGTACACCACTTTTGACTACTCCAACTTGAAGGTGTCGAAGGAGTCCGCCTCATTCTCCGCCTACCCGGTCAAGGCATCGATTGTTCCAGGTGGAAACCCCCGTCTCTTTGATAAGCTGGTGACCGTGAGCGCCACTGTCAAGAATACTGGAAGTACTGATGGCAAGGAAGTGGCCCAACTTTATGTTGCTATTCCTAACGGCCCTGTTCGCCAGCTTCGCGGCTTTGATAAGGTCTTGATCAAGTCTGGCAGGTCGACGACTGTTACTTTCAGCTTGTCCCGCCGTGACCTGAGCACTTGGGATACGAATGCGCAGGATTGGCTTCTCCAGCGGGGAACTTACAAGATATATGTTGGTCCTAACAGCAGGGATCTGCCTCTTGAGGCCACTTTGACCTTCTAAATTGACAGCCTGGGAATAGTCATGTGGGAGGGGTACCAAATGTATTGGACTTAAATGGTGAATTGAACTCGTTCTATTCAGAAACACCTTTCATTTAAGCTCTACTAGATGCATCATTTGTTGACTACCATCTGGAGAGGCGCTTACCATGTCTCTGGGTCTCCAATGGATTATGATCGCTTTTACATCCTGATGTACCTGTAGAGCGCCAAATTTTGATTGTGCACCAAATTCATCGTCATCAGCCGGTACTGTTTCACCAGCTCATTGTAATCTGCAGGGAGCATCGATATGATTGCATCCACCAGATTTTTTTTTACAGACCTAGTTAGGGAATTCGCTAAGTGGGTATAAGTTGTGCGGACTAGTAGGATACTTTTTACAACGATTCAATCGATTTGAATAAAGTAGTTCCATAGCATTATTATTTTTGATGAGCCCGTAAAATAAAAAGTCGTCTGCATAAATATGATTTGTCAATCCATAAACCCGAAGCCAGTGCTACCATCTGTGCTGTACATTCTAGTCGCATTTCAGTACAAAGCACGGTTACATGCTTGGTATATTCGACCATATTCTGTACCTATTCGTGATTCCTAATGAATTATATGTACAATCCATGGACGAGTGAATAGAATGGTTCCAGGTCATTCATTCTATTGTCAACAGCCTTTCCATAACCTCCCGGACACTACATACGGAATATGACCGTATACATATTTATTCGATTTACAAGCAAGAAGGGTTCAAATGTATAATTACAAGTGTGGTTTCTGGGAAAGCCTTTGGATGAGTACAAATCATCAGCCTTCCAAAAATCTGTGTCAGATGTTCATTATTCTGTCATCTTGTTATCTAGAATAATTTAGTTGAACCGAGATCTGTTATTGGCTCCAGAGTACTATTGAAATTGAATGGGCCAGGATTAAATTAAGGGTCTAATTTCTATCGAAGAATGGGTAACATATACTGCAATGCCTAGATATTATGGACTAAATATGAGATCATTTGAAGCCTGTCCGGATATAAGCGGGAAAATCATGAAGCTATGTGGCAAGTCTACCAGGCATTATTCATGATAACAACATTTTCAAATTGCGCGAGACTACCGAATGAATTGTTATATGTCTATCATTGGTCTGCAGAGGAATATCAGATTATATAGCTGCCTAGGTAGTAGGTAAGTGTCATGGATAGTCAGACCCCTTTGGAGGAATCTCAAACTGCCGCACCTAGTTAGCAAGATAGCCTCAATATCAGGTTTTGACCATTGTCACAACAATGCTTAATTCCTTTATCTAGGAGTAGCTAATCAATGGAATATCAAACATATAGAAGGAAGGAAAAAGGAAAAGAAGCTTAAATGCGCTTGCTACAACTTTATATAGTGTGCTAGCCCTGTGGTAGTGCCTAATTGGGAAGCTATGAGGTTGAAGGGAATCTCCGTCCCTAGGGCTTAGGGCTTCCGCGCGACCGGGCTGCACCGTACAAGACACTGAGGAGCGCATACAACCGTCACAGCTAGTATGCAGTCAAGTTTAACAACATTAAAGAATCTACTATTAGCCTTTATCATATAAAGTATACAACATAGGAATAGCTTCACATTACGCTTTGTCAATTATTTAATTACTTTATATTACTTTTAGATTATTTGACAAGATTACTTTACCGCTATGCCGAATATGGTGAGCGCAGCGCATATATCCACTCGTATGCCCTCATTGGATAGCTGGCTTTCCTCGCTACAAGGATTTGCCAAGATTCCCCTTTACTAAACTAGCGCGCACAGGTCTGCGCTGCATTATGTATGGCACACCTATGCCAGTTACTTTCATTCTATTAGACACACTTGAATACAATACAATACGCGTTCCCACTCAATTTCTCATTATTATATTAGTTAAAAGACCTGCTCTGTTAAGAATTAGGCCTAGAGGCAAGCCTATATATGTCGGTTCGTGAGCAATATCCAGATCCGGGTAGTACGTACGTCAACCCGGCGGATACTGCCGTTGCAATGTACGTACACTTACATACGTACGTGCGCGCTTTGAGCCCGCTGCAACGCTCCACAACGTGCTACGGATCTTTGATATATGTGTTTGTTGCTTTGCGAATGGCTTCATGCTTTGTATGCCTGGTCTCCAACAACGGAGCTTTGTATCTACTTCATACGGTATTGTCCGTACGATCAGGAAAGGTAGGCACTCAGTGCCTATAAGTATGGCCTTCGTTCCCCAACAGATAGTTTTAGAAGCCAGTTATCAATTGAGGTTATTTTCAACATATTGATCAGCTCATCCTTGTAGGCTAGTTGGACCAGCCTCACACCAATCCATACTGCGTGTCCCTGGACCGTGTGGAACCAACAATATAAGTATAAATATAGGCTTGCTCTCCTATAGTTTAGTTTTGCTTTTCAGCACATGTCTTGTTAGTTTTCTATGACATACACTTTTCCTGACTTCGATACGTCAGTGGTGGATTACTGAGCATCCCTATGAGCTCATGTAAGGCTTCTGATCTGATCATGGGCTCAGGGACGTGCTTAATTCTACTCAGGGAGTAAAAGCGGCGACGGGGTGAGCACTAAAACGGAACAGGAAAGTCCCCTAGGCGTCAGGGAAAATCCAGTATGTAGGTAGGCAACGCAACCTTGGAACTAGAAAGAGTTGACATCGATACAAACTTCTCGAAAGATCAACAACTCACCTCTTGCGAATCCTTGAATTGTTTATGACCAGCGGATCATGGGGTACAGAGCTCGCTGTTCTGTGAGCATTTCTCCCAGAGGTAATCGCTACGCGGTCTTTGCTCTGAATATTGAAATTGTGTTGTTTACAGGGACGTAACGTCGACGGGGCTATCCATGGATGATACCACGGGGTATATGAAGGGAAGAAGTTGATCGATTTGCCCAACGTTGATGAAGTCGAATCATGAATTGAGTATATAGTCAAAAGAACCTGATGTCTAAAATACCCTAACGCCCATCCCATCAAATCTCCTATACTGCCTCTGCAAAATCTCCAACAGATCCACCATCTCCCCGGGACACATCCTCTGCCTTTCCACAAAAGCATCAACCAATGCATTAATATGTGCGTTCCCTTCATGCAAATGCCTCACTTCTCGTAATCGTTGCTCCGCCCAATCACGATGTATAGGGTCCCCGGTCTCAATCATCACCATGAATATTGACCATGGCATGCGTTGGAGAAGTTTTGGTTCGACGGAGTATTGTTTGTAGAGTAGATCCAAAATGTTGGCGACGGCTTGACGTTGGACGTTGTTTGGGGGCCGGGATTTGGAGTGGAAGATGCGTCTGTGATAGAGGATTTGAGCTTCGAAGGTGCAGACGGCGAAGTAGATGGTGTATAGGGCGCGGTGGGCGGAGAGGGAGGAGGTGAATTTGGCCGTTATGAACATGTCGCTGTATAGCTGTTCATTGAAAGTATTAGTACAGCATATCATTTTAGGTAGGGTTAAAGGGACTTACCTCTCGGATTCGCACTATTTCGGCATACAACGTCTCCGGAGTCATTGAAGATTCATTGGTATTGCCCAAGGCGAGCTGCCATATCTTGTTCCATATTATGATGGCATGGTGGAGAAGTTCTAGGGCCCTATGGTTTTCCATGTCATCTAGAATTTGTTGGTCCGGGTACTCCTCTGCCCAGAGACAGCGGCCCCAAATGCGCGCGCATTGGTGTAAGTAATCTGGATGTAAAGCTGAATGGCCAGATTCGATCAATGTGTTGTATAGAGACCCGGTCAGACCCCGAGGATGACCAGAGATCTCCATATATCTGGTCCTCAAGTTAGTCATACTTAAAAAACCCAGATAACGAGCCAGGGGTACGAGTGCAACGTACAATATCCAAAGCAGAAGTTGCGACGGAATAAACGACATGCCACTATCCGGCCTCGTCCCCGTCGTCAATATCGTATCCGCAATTTTCCTTGTGACAAAAATCTCCGGGTGAGCCTTGAGCAAATACCGTACCCCTTCTATATGCATTTGAAAATGTTTCACTGAATGCCCAAAATACCACTCATACGTAATCATCAGAAACATGATGGAAAATATCATCTCGGACCCAGATTCCAGAGCTCGTTCGGCCTTTCCCAGCCGGGTGTTGGCGCTTCCGTGTTCTTCCAGGTATTGCCGAAACTCTTGGACTGCGAGTTCGTAGTGATATTGAGCGCGTCGTCTGGTTGACTCTTTCTCCGCTGCGGAGGAGAAATAACCTTGACGGTGCATGTCGCTAGCTGCGATGGCGAGCATCATGCGCATTATTATTTTGTTGGCTGCTGCGGGACCCTTGTAGAGGAATCCGAGGCTACTCCATTCCCAGGATTTCATATAATAGAACACGACAGAAGAGGAAGGGAAGTATCGAAAATAGATCTGATCTGCAGCCGTCATCGTAAGCGCATTGGAACAAGTCATTTCAGGACTGCTCAATTCCATGACCCTCAGATCATTGTGCGGGGGGAACAGATCCGTTATTGGAACCGTTGATGTCGAGACTCCCAACATGCTCTGTAACCCGTCATTCCATGGCCAGGGCGTAGTCGTGATAGTAGTCGTAGTGGTAGTACTACGTGCTCCTCCTCTCCCCATAAGCTCCTTTGTCGTCCACGATGACGATGTCGATGTTGACTGCGCGCCATAATTCCGTCGTAAATAAGCCAAGTACCATTGCCGACTTTTTGCGGTGGACTGCGCATGTCGAAGCTGAAGAGCTTTTCCAGATTGTTTGCCGCTAAATCCCCATTCACAGCTGATACTCAGCCGGTCGCAACGGTTGCATATGGGACGGTTTTCGTCGCATTTCACTTTGCGTTGGCGACATGTCTGGCAACCTATATAGGCCGGGGTCGTTAATATCCAATCCACACCCGTTAATCAGTTGGTGGGGATCTCCAGCACTTTGTCACGGATACATACCATTCTTCGATCTTGGAGCGTTTCTTCCGGACATTACATGTGGCCCAAACGGCACACTGTCGTTAGACTCCTTCTAACACGAGGTGTTGGTTAGAGCTTTACAAGGAGAGAGGATGGGCGTCGTCGAGCGAAGAACTTGGAAGTGTTGCTTGCTCAAGCCTCGGATGTCTACAGTCGGGATTGGTTTTGATAGGGAGTTCAAATAAATTAATCGGTGGGGCTCTACCAACAATTTATTGGAAAATCGAAGGCGCTGACTGGCTACGAATTGCTAAGATTTAGATGATGAATAAGATGGGTAAACGTTTATCATCGGTCTCATCCGAAGTCGAATAAATGAAGCTCTTATATACGTTGACAGTATGTGTCTAGGTACATATGTAGAGTAATCCTTTTGATTGAGCTCAAATGCATTCAATGGGTATATTCATCTCGTCACATCTCAGAAAACCAACCCAGCGCCAGTCGCTAATCGAAAAATCAATATATACATGGTGGAGGCATCCTAAATATTTATAGTTCATGCCCGGTAATGCGTCGATTCAATGCCGGTAAATGCTTCAACACCTAGACAAGCGGCTTTTTTTCGGCTCGCACCTATAAAGATGTGTGTGATTGCCTCGTTGGCTGAGGAGTCGCAACATAATTCACATGCGCAAACGATCCCGACCGCTGCTGGTGATGTATCTGTTTCTCTGTCGTATTGGAATTGGATGATTTCAAGCTAGGCTGAGTTGCGACTGGGTTTATGATTGATAACCCTAATGTTCCCCCTTCTTCGATGTCCTGTAACGATGATTTTCGTCGTCCATCGCGATAAGAGAGTGGATTATTAGAGGGGAAAGTATATTCAGATGACGGCGTTAAGTCGAGATTAGGGTCCATTCTGCGTAGCCAGTAGACGTGCATACGGTCGAGGGCGGTTTTGAAGTCGTCGAGAATGACGGTATCGCAGAGACATTTGAAGATGAATGATAACTACAAGGTTCAATTTCGTCAGTCACCATATTGGAAGATATGAGATGTATATGGGAGGTAAAATACCTTCCAAAAGGGCTCAACACCGGTCGGCAGAGCAGAAGAAAACACCCCCGTCACACTCAAGATGTCTATCACAGTAAACGCCAGTGATAAACACATGGATAGTAGCATAACCCCAAATCGTGGGCTGACTGTAATCAGTTCAAAGAGACTGAAATCGTATTGTTTCTTGATGACGTAGAATAACGAGCAGGTTGTGAATAGCCACCACGGGTCACTAACACAGTATGTTAACATATAACACTTTTGATTTCGTATATTTTGCCAACAACAAGGGATCAAGCATACCGAAATAAAGGCTCAAGCGGCCTCGTCTTGATAAAAATCTGGTTGATATTGTTGAAATAGGTAAAATTTGCATAAATCTCCAGGACCCAATACGGCTGAACCAGGATGACGGTAATGATGTAAAATCGCGAGACGTTGGTAGACAAGAACGGTTTATTTTTCATCCATGCGATCACATTGTGTAAACTCCAGGAGACGTTTAATCCGATCGCTGTCACGGAGAGATACCATCCGTATGCTGGTGGGTGTGTGAAGATCCAAGTTCCGTGGAACATGGCCAGGAAGAGCTATCAAAAAGATTACTTGGTTAGTATATTGCTGCTTTTTGAAGAAGACGCTATTCATGCTCACCTCGGCAAGAATCAACTTGTGTAGAAGCACGCGCTTCCGCATGTTGGCGATGGTGATAGCAAACATCACCAGCAGGGCTCCGACCAGCAGCCCCTGCCCCCATGCCTCGAGCACGAGGGCATCTGGCTCTGTGGGCCGATTGACCCTTTCTGATTCCGGTACTCCCATGGTGGGTATATAGTACTATAGACTATGCATACTGACAGCGGATGGATCGGATATTGTATTGGATCGGGAAGCGCGGTTAGGAAATCGTGAATAACTAATCCAAGTTCGAATCCTAGAATTCAATGGTCTTTTTGTTGCATTTTCTTTGGTCTTCTTTGCTGTTTTGTTTGTGCTTGTAACTCGATCGGCAATGTTCTTTAGTCGGAACTCCAGTGTATGACTCGACAACGTTCCGAAATATCGTCGAATGTATGTATAGTCGCTTCAAAAATCGTTTCTTACTTCGCTCAAGCAAGTGCCCCAATTCCCAATGCACGAGAACCAGGGTCAATGAACTAGTAATATATAATATAAATCCGGGGAAAGCTGAGGGTTGAATGACTCTCCTCTTTTTTTCGCTCACACTAACAACTTAGCAAGTATGGAGACTCGAGCACATCGTATAAGAAATCTTCTTCAGGCAATCTAATTTAACCAAAGTCTAATAGTTATGCCTTTTGCAGTCTTTTAGGGATTTGGACTAAGACAAATCGCCGAACTCGCTCCAGATGTCCAACTGGAAAACGGGGTTGGTTCCATTTCCGGTCTCTGGTTAATATGGGCTAGTGAAATCTTACGTAGTCAACAATCGCCTCCCAACAAACTTTTGACAAGCGAAGATATCTGATTCGTCTGTGGGGGGAAGCCGAGGTCAATGCACGAAATGATTTAAGAATCAGGGCTCTCAAGGATAGAAAGTACGTAAACTGCAATTTGACGGCTGGTTCAAATATTTCTTGTAGAGACTCAAGGATCCGTGGTTCATGGCGTTCGGAAGCCACTCGAATAGGAAGAATCGCCTCCTGATGATAAAATGCATCAGTGGCGACTCCAAACGTGCGTTGCGGTTATGGTACGCATGCCATCATCCCAGACAGCGCCACCTCGTGGCCTTTCGGCATCAACGGACCAATCCATCATGCCACTAATCTGGGCCGCAGACTGGGCGAGACGAATGCCACAAATCAGCGATACAGGCCACTGCGGGGTACGCGTGGATGCTGCTACCGAAGGAGTTTAGTGACTGTGCTTAGCTTTTCAATTCTCCGTTCCTCTGGGCGGGAGTCGGCCAGTCAGCTGTGGTCGGCTGCATCAGCCGGCTGTTGGACAATTGCCTTGGACTGCGTCTGGGAATCTCATTTCAGGTTCACCGTTCATGTCGTTCTAGCCTTTCGGTCGATCGGATGATTTGGAATCGAGTATGATTCTGGCAAACATCTTGAGATTGATTTTTCAAAGATGGACCGATCGTGCTAAATTACATGGAATTTCGGCGAGGCCAAACCGGCATTACGACCCGGTTATGAAGGTTATTGCAGCATTAATATCCTTGATCAGTCTAGACTATAGAGTCAAAACACCTCCGTTAAATTACAAACGGTCTGAAGGTTGATTCGATAGAAATGCACTCTAACTAAAACAGCCGGATCTTTGAACCGAGAACCCCGATTCCAATTTGAAGGCATAGGCAGCATTGGAAGCACCCGAGATTCCCCCGGATTAACAGCATCGAACGATCTATAACTAGTGGTCTGAGAAACAGTTCAAGATACTAAAAGTCAACTCCTCATTGAGTTACGATCAATAAATCCCCAGAGTGATTTAACTTCCTTCCCCGCTAACTCAACTTCGTCCTCGCGTATCATCGGACATATAAATCTCAAATGTTGCAGAGACCACCTGGGCATCAATACATCCATTCACGTGTTCCAGGTTACCTAGGTAATGAGGAAGCCAAGTCACTACCGAACATAAGGTACAGATGTCACGTAAAGTAATTTTCAGTATAGTTAATGTCTATCTATCGCGCAGACCACCCAAGAACAATTAAAAGTCGTTCCGGATTACTAGTTGCTAAATTAATATTTATAATTCCGAAGCACCTCCTTGCCGGAGTCGGGACCATAAGCGTCCCATTTATTTATCGCTCTCAATTTCATCCTTCCACTGCTCCCTCGCCTGCTGTAAAAGACCCGCATCAACCAACATCTCCCAACCGGTCAACGCCAACCCTTTTCCAACAATAAGAGCTTCGTCGTGCGCAGTGTCCGTTCCTGCAGCAGCTGCAAAGGATGGGTGGTGAGGATACACGCCCTCAGCGGCGCGAATAGAGAACATGCTATGCATAGTTGGGACAACGTAGCTCACGTTTCCTGCTTAGAATTAGTATTTGATTATTTGGTAGAAGAAAGGGTAAAAAGACGAACCGATATCTGATGAAGCAGTCATGACTTTATCTAGCTTCTTCATAACAGTGCGGTCGTAAAGACCCATGCTCTTTTGGTATCGTTCACAGAGGGTATCGTTCAGTTTGATATCGGTATACAAACTGTCTCTATAATTGCGATACCTCGTTAGCATTTTCTAACCGTCTTGGTTTACGGCGGGACTGGAAAGCGTACTCATCCAACTTGACCTGGCAACCCGTCGCCAACGCCGCAGCTTCAATGCAATTCCGTACGCGGGCAGTAAGCTTATTCAGTCCTTTCAATGTCGGACTGCGCACTTGCCAGTACGCCTTTGTGAAAGAAGGAATGACATTGGCCACTTTTGGTGTGTCGAGGAATGCGCAGTGAATACGCTCTTCGGGCAGAATCTGTTGTCGTAGCACGGCCACGTTATTGTAGGCTGCTATAAGTGCGTCGAGAGCATTGATACCTTCCCATGGGTTACCACCAGCATGTGCATTTTTGCCAGTGAACTCGACTTGGATTTGTTTGCGGGCATTGAATAGTGTGCCTGCAATACCATCGCCCATTAGAGATGGGCCTCCATGACTGTTTTATATCTGTCAGTGGACGATAGGCTACTAATTCCTGTGGGAATAGAACTCACGCCATCAATGAGATATCAACTCCCTTATAAGCTCCATTATCAATCAACTGCGCCTTTCCACCGCCATTTTCTTCAGCCGGTGTTCCAAGGAGTTGTGTCCGTCCCGGAATACCAAACTTCTTCAATGCAGCTGACAACGCCAAAAATGCGGTGATGCTACTAGTAGCAATCAGATTGTGACCACAGGCATGGCCAATATCTGGCAAAGCATCATATTCAGCATTGAAGTTGATTAGAGGGCCTTCTTCGGCGCCGCGGCTGCCACTGCGGGCTTCGAACGCAGTCTCCAAGCCAAAGGCATGACGGGTAACTTGAAAGCCTTGAGACTCGAGGAAGTTGCAGATTGTGTCGTGGGCATGGTGCTCTTTGTACGCGAGCTCCGGGTTTGCCCAGATCTGAGACCAGTTGTTAGCACTGACTATATGAGTTGTGGTGCGTGTCAATGCCTTACCTGTCTATTTACTTCACGCAACTGAATCTGAAGTTCTTCAATGGCAGCATCGACGACTGCTTTTACTTCATTGATGTCGATCTCGGTAGTTATTGCGGAAGGCATTTTGGCAAGACAACAAGGAAGCTTCAGCTAGCTTTAGGGACAGCTGATAGTTGAGATCCTGAAAGCAAGGTGCATTGACAAGAAAATTGTATGATAACCTTGCAGACAGCATCTTATATAGATAGACCTGCCAAAACAACCGAGGCATCTTCGCCTAATACCCACTACCAAGTCATTGTTATCATTCAGAACAACACCATATCCACTTCCAATATCCCGTATCTATCCTCATGACACTTTTCACGCAGTCAATGCTGCTATCAACAAGACAATTGAAGCATTCCTCATAGATCTTTATCCACCCCACAAAATCGCCAAGAGTCCAATTGCCGACGTGCAGACAAACTGCCGATGCATTAATGAGAGCCACAGAATTGCCGACCGAGTGGAGATATAATGGGGACGAAGATAACGCTTTGATAAAGAGTTGGAATGTCACACGCTGATTGGGGGAAGTTTATCTTAAAGAACTTTGTATAGACATGACAGTTGAGATAGCCATGATACGATGACCTCGAGCGTATGTTGTTGATCGATTGAGAAGTATACTGGTCAATGTATATAATTCATGATGTTTCCATGGGTTGATGGGTTCTGTCTCCCATGAACCACTAAGTTACTACTACATTCATGATTTGTACCCCATTTTGTCTTGATTGAAAATTTCCAGTTGTGGAAGTCAAGGTCAACATGGAGAAGACACACGCCCAGCTGTATGCTACGACGCAGGTATCAGACCTCAAAGCCATGGTTGCCGGCGATATGGCAACCAACAGCAAGGATATCGACCTAGGTCAGATCCTAGAGGTTGCAACCTCGCCGCAGTTGGAACGAAAGGTTCTCATGAAGATCGACTTTATGTCAGTTCTCACCTGTCCCATTATATGTGAGGTCTTGCTAATGGGTCGCGTGATGATAGTATGATCCCCCTCATGGGCTTCTGTTATATGCTCCAATATATGGACAAACTCGCTTTGAGTCAGGCTACTCTGTTCAATATCCGTCAAGACTTGGTATGAGATTCACCCCGAATGACTGGACATAAACTGCTGACGACTTGGAATAATACAGCACCTCTATGGTATGCAGTACTCGTGGGCATCCGCTATATTCTACTTTGGCTACCTGGTCTGGAGTTGGCCAACCTCGTACCTGATTGTTCGACTGCCGTTGGGAAAATACTTGGCTTTTTCCGTGTATGTTTTCTACCATATCCCACACACAGAATAAGTGGTCCTAACGCATGGAAGATTCCTCTGGGGAGGTGTCCTGATGTGCCATGCGGCATGCAAGAACTTTGGTGGCTTGATGGCAGCCCGATTCTTCCTCGGCGTTGGTGAAGCTGCCATCGCCCCTGGATTTGCCTTGCTTACCGGCATGTTTTATAAGAGGCAGGAGCAGCCACTCAGGTATGTCCATCACACTCCCATGTCACTCAGTCCTTGACACAGACCTAACAACAACGAATAAAAGACAGGCTGCATGGTTCATCGGAAACTGCATCGCAAACTCGATGGGAGGCCTCGTCGGCTACGGCATCGGCCACATCCACTCACACAGTCTGATGTCCTGGCAATTAATCTTTTTGATTCTCGGGGCCGTGACTTCAGCCTACGCAATCGTTCTTTACTTACTCTTACCCGATTCCCCTGCCAACGCTCTCTTTCTAAAGAAGGACGAACGAGCCATTGCTATTCAACGGACCTTGGAAAATAAGACTGGTATACTGGATGCTGGCAAATTCCAGACAAAGCAAGTGTTGCTTGCTTTGAAGGATCCCCAGGCGTGGTTACTAGTTACTTATATGTTCTGTGTGAATTTGTGCAATGGAGGAATTACCACTGTAAGTCCATTGTCGCCTAATACATCAGACCATGCATTACAAGCACGAAATACTCACATACATAAAGTTCTCCGCCATCATCGCTCAAGGCTTTGGCTACTCTACCTTCAAAATCCTCCTGATCTCCATGCCCTCTGGCGCCGCCCAACTCATCTTCCTAGTCATAACCTCCGGCATCGCCACCTACGTGAAATCTACACGTATCATCATGATGATAGTCAACTGCCTCGTCGCCATGGTCGGATACCTACTCGTCTACCGACTAAGCGAAGACGCTCGAGTCGCTAAAATGACAGGCCTTTGTCTTGGAGCAGTCTTTGCGGCTAATATTCCTCTCTCACTTAGTCTGATTACTTCGAATGTGGGTGGTTTTACGAAGAAGAGTACCGTTAGCGCGATGTTGTTTATTGCGTATTGTGTTGGTAATATTGTTGGACCGCAGTTTTATTTGGCGTCTGAGGAGCCTACTTACGAGGTTTGTCCTTCTCTTCCCCAAACCACGAGACAAAAATGCTGACAGACATAGACTGGTATGCGATCAGCCATTGCTGGCTTGTCTCTAGGTATTTGTTCTCTGGTAGGTCTGTACATGTACTATTCCTGGGAGAACAAGCGAAGGGATAGGGTATATAGATCACCGGATGCATTGATGGCTGATCAGCAGTTGCAGATGGAACTTCTCAATGTGACTGATCAGGAGAATGAGAGTTTCCGCTATGTTTTGTAAATAGTGCAATTCTGAAGTTCGTGTATATAGGGCTTGGGTTGATCCCATGATCAGATGAAGCACAATTGAAATTTAGAGTCCTAGGGAATGCCCTTTGATGGACAACTATGAATCTTCAACGCTTGATTTGTAGTTTCGTACCATGCAATGCGTCATTACTTGTTGTTCGTTTTTAGGATTTGTTGGAAATGAATATTGATCAGGATGGGCAATGGCTGCTCAATGAAGATGCAATGAAGATGAAATAGAGAGACAGGTTTGAGCTCAATGTGAGGATCTACAAGTTTCCTGTTATCACTGGGGGTTCATACATATTCAGGTTGGACCGGATTGTTTGCGATTACGGGCACTTGTTCCTCAGGAAATCTGTCTTTTGGATGTGATCAAGGAAACTCTCAGTCATCACAGACGACAAAGAAAACACCAAAGCTAAAGAAGTGATGCTCAAGTGAGTATTTAGTGTTAGTGTTCTGATTGACCAGCTACCTTGACGCGTTTGTTTGCCCTGATTACCCGACAAACACTCCTCGATTGCTGGATCTTGCCGTTTTTGTTTGTTTGCACTCAGGACTCCAGAGACGGAATTTTCCTTCTTCATATCAAACAGCACGTCTGCCACATGTAGCCTAGCATGGTCTGGGTCGGAGAATATAAAATCGTCCGCTGGCGACGAATCTTATCTTTTCATCTTTCATCTCCACACATCACTGAGAAGTTCGACAAAGCCTCTCTGTTTCTCTACCTTCCCCTCAAGACTCTTCGTTTCTCTCTTTGACAATCAATCCCTTGACCCAGACATCTCAACATGGCGTCGCACTCTCAACCTGCACCTCAAGCTCAGGAGGTGAAAGAACCGTGTATCGCATGTAAGGGAGGCACAGCCAAGCGCTGTGTGCGTTGTCTAAGCATTTCTTACTGCTCCAAAGAGTGTCAGGAAAAAGATTTTGCTGTCCATAAACTGCTGTGCAAAGCATTCGCACAGCAGCCCTCTCGACCCTCCCCACTCCACAGACGGGCCATCTTCTTTCCAGCGGACCAGGAAAAACCTCGAATGATCTGGATGATGTGCCACTTTCATGAGATTCAGGATGCAGAGCCTGACTGGTCTCTCGTCGGTCCCGTTATACCATATCTAAGAACCATTCAAGGACAACATGGACATGAGACCGTCACCCTCCTCTTCCGCGACAAATTCCTACTCGACGGATCTGCTCCTAATCTGAGTATTGCAACTGCAATCAAGATGCCCGAGACTCTCAAGCGTCTACCTCGGGGACCTCACGTTGCGTACAAACGGCTATCGAATGGTTCAATTGCCGACATCACGCTGGCTGACTTCAGACTTGCGATTGAATACCTTCTGGAATACAGCACAGGACCTCACCAGAATCCTCGCTTCAAACTTCAACCTCCTTCTCGCGTTCACCCAGACGTGTCCGCTATTCAGCCACTCGATTCTTTGTTCGGGCTTAAGCTTCTTGCTCAGCTACACGATTTTGTTCGAGCTTCACCACCAGCTCATGAGACTACAGAGGAGTCGCGCTCGCACAATTAAACCGCGATGTTACACTAAGCATATGGGATCGCAACCAGACGGGAAACATGCGATATGAGACACTCGATTCGGTTTCATGTTTGTTATTCGTCAAGACGGGAACGACTTCGACACTGGGAATTTGACAGACATATGCTACTTGCCGAGTGCACTATGCATTACAGACTCGAGGGAGTGATGGAGATGAGTGCGGAGAAAGGTTTGCTACAGAAGGTCATGATTACTTGAGATAACTTGGGGAAACGGAAAAAGGGGCTAGTTGCAAGGTTCATGATTCGTCGACTGAGAATGGACATACTGGAGATTTCACTTCCTATATTATTCTTTGCACTAGATAGCTTTCAACGACTAATGAAATGATACCTAAGATTTCGTCTTCGTCCCGTATTAGTAGGAGCTCTGTACGACTTATACGGACAACGTGAAAGTCAAGGGTTTCATTAGTTCTACTCGCTGTTCCTTCATTTTAACCCTCGACCGACGAACAGAACAAGAATATTTTTAGATCCCACCAAGATTTTATTTTAGTTTTGCTTTCTGTGGCTACCTAGATAAGTAAACCCAGTCATCCACGGGGAATGAAGATCTTGGCCAGGGATGCGCCGGTAACTCGAATTCATGTTTGGATGACCACATTATGAACATATATAAGGCACTTACTTTTCCATCATCTCCAGTTATACCAAAACTATCTTCGTGTTTGGGTAGTGAAGCTTGCGCCATGGAGGACCAAGAGTTTCGAAGCTATCGATGGGTCACGGCAATATTTCCGCTATCCCCGTACGCATGGTGCAGGAATCAGTCACACCATATACTGTACGAAAACCATAGCTGCGACATTAATTTGTTAGGTATGATTCAATGATTGTGGAAAGATCTGCATGCTGCCTTACCTAAGTAACCTCAGCATGACCTAGTTTTGCTATCCCCGTCTTACCTCCATGTCCGCTTTGGCGTTTAGATCCGGCGTTACGAACGTGGAAATGAGGGTGCTAGTCAAATGAGATGTAATTCTTCATCTTCACACAGTCAAGTGCATTCAACTTGGCTTGCAAACTGCAATATGTAGTATCGATGGTCATTGAATAATCTCCGACCGAAACAGCAAGGTAGCTTCAACCCTAACCCTTATCTTTGCGCCCCACAATCGAACCAATCGGAGGCTTTCCGCTTACAGCAGGGTCTCTGATTGGCTCATCACGCGCGACGCGTTTAGTATGTAGCTTAATGAGGCGATCGCTCCTCCCTTTTTCTCCGACGACTTAACTGTCAAGCCCTCAGAAGAATCCAACGACTCAGCGGGAGCAGAAAGGCCCCGCGCGGCGGTGTGTGTGATGTCGAAGCGCCTTTTACTGTTCCTAGGCATGCCAAAAGACGGATGATACCAACCACAAACTTCTCTAAGGCTTACTCGGAGCAACATTCACGTCCTTCCCCGAGCCACAAACGCGCCATATTCTTCCCACCCGACGAGGACAAGCCACGGATGACCTGGATGAAATGTGATGACCGTGACGACGTGGGCTTTACTTATACACTACCAGACTTTTCATGGGTTAGCGGCAACAGCTTACTCTCATCCCCGGGGACACGAAACATTGAAGAAAACAAAATTCGACGCAGAAGACTTGGTCGCGGGTTTGCGGCATGGGCGGATGCGAATGATGGCTATTGGGTAGCATTGGTTTACCGGGACAACTATCTCAACGACGGTTCAATCCCCAATCGAAGCATTGCGGCGCCTGTTAAATCTTCCGGTACTCCTCCGCGTTCATAATGCGGTCCTATGACTGCACACAGGACGCTTCCGAACGAGACTATTGGCAATATTACACTAGCCGGCTTTCGACATCTCATTGATCATTTACTGGTCTATGGCAAGGAAACTACTCACTGGCCTGGGACACAGTCGTCGCCGCCGCCACCTCCTCCTTTTGCGTTCGCTCCACCGCCTGCCCCAGCACCTGCTGCAGCACCTACTCCTAAATCTGCCGAGAAGCCATCTCCGCCCCTGCCCTCACAAGACAGAACCATACGCGGCGGGAAGATCTTCTGCAACGGCGAGGGTAAACTCCACGGGCGAAATCAGTTCGCTCGCTTCGACTTCACACCCGGCAAGCGAACTTCTCTCGGCAAAGGGCATGTTTCGCCCATCTCCAAACGCCTGGGTATACCTTTGATACTATGGCAGGACCCAGATGCGCGGTATAGCACCGGAACCATTTTATCAGTACACAATGCAGGATAGGCTTGAATCGGCGATGGAAAATGGTCCTGCGCCGAATTCATGGCAAAAGCTCAAAACTCTTGAGTACATTACGTAGGCGAATATGGAGAAGGGTTACAAGGGGAAACTTAGATTTTCGTATGATCCGTCGCTTGCTCCTATACCACAGTATACAAAGAGATTCGAGGACTACGAGATGGACCCCCAGCCGGATTCCGATCTGGACTAGTGACTTGAATCCTTGTATTGGCGTTTGAAGTTGAAAGTTCAATACGATTATCGAAAAAATCCAGCGGTTTCCACACAAGTTAGCCTCGCTGAAAAGGAAGAAAACAAACAAACAAACTTTGATTTCCAAGTTGCTTTCAATTTCCAAGAGTGGAATCGTTATCAACGGGCGAACTCACGTCCCTCAATGGACCGTATTTTCATATCTCCGTCAACCAGCGCAGTTCTGGACATAGCACATAGGGCCCAAACTTTCTCCTCCCTCATCCCCGACATAAAATAGCAACTCGGGACTTGTCCGGATATTGAGTAGTGGCTGTCCTGCCGGCGCCTGCAACCCTTGAGATTGAAGCCATCCCGTCAACGATCGCTAACCCCGGAATATACACAATGCCGGGGATCACTCATATCTTGCATAAAAAAGCCATACCTCCGACTCTCCGACTCTAAATCTTAATTTGCGGTGCCGTATGAAATTTAGTATACCTTGGCACATGTACAACTAACCCAGCGTAGTTGCTAATTCCCGTCTTACCTCCGGCCACTTGTTTCAGCATTAGGAATGATCGATGGGCCTGAGTTCAGAATTTCAAATAAGTAAGATGCATTGCTTGTTTCCGAAAAGCATATTAAGCCCTAAATCGGCCCGAAATGCTAAATGGAATTGTTTGTACGGTCCTCTGCTCGTGTGTGGAAAGCGTACCTAGATCCATCGCAAGACGACCACGAGCCCTAATCCAAAATGAGCTCCGCTAACACCGCTCCGTAAGATACGTCAGGAGTGTTAAAGCTTACCAGCCAATATGTGCTTCTGGACTTATAATGGAATTACTAATACGTCGTCAAGGCATATAGAGTACCTTATCGCCGAGAACGCATTTCGGCCGGTGCCGAGGTAAATGGCACGCATATATTAATCCCTCCAAGGACTCGCATTGGACGCGGCTTTAGGGCCAGTCGACACATCTAGGGTATTCAGAAGGTTGTAACTCGTTGACTAGAAACGATGTCGGCCACTCAAGAGCCCAAACCCCAGAACCTCGCCGGCAAAGTTGCCATAGTCACTGGAGGGTCTCGCGGTATAGGAGCTGGTATAGCATTCGAACTGGCTCGAAGAGGTGCCAAGGTGATTTTTATTAATTTCATACAAAGGAAGACAATCCTGACATAGTGCAGGTAGCAATTACATACAACCAATCCAAAAGCGACGCCAAAGCACAGGAAATAGTCGACCAGATCAAAGCCCTCGGAAACAGCAGCACAGCCATCGCAATCCGAAAGGATCTTAACGACGTGTCTGCACCCAAGTTCATCGTAGAAAAAACCATCCGCCAATTTGGCCCGTATATCGACATTCTTGTCAACAACGCCGGCGTTGAGCGAATGGGGTCTATTGTCGATACAACAGTCGAAGACTTTGACTTTGTCTACAACGTGAACGTTCGCGCTCCCTTACTCATGCTCAAGGAAGTCATACCACATCTCCGTTCCCCAGGACGAATCGTCAACATCGGCTCTATTGGTGGCAGACAAGGATTTCCCGGAATGTCTGTCTACTGTTCTTCAAAGACCGCAATTGAAGGAATGACGCGCTGCTGGGCTTGGGAATTGGGCTACGCAAAGCATACAGTGAATGCAGTGAACCCGGGGCCTGTGCCGAGTGATATGTTGGCGAGTTTGTCGGACGAAATTATTGAGAAGCAAAAGGCGAATACGCCGGTAGAAAACCGGGTGGGAACACTAGATGATATTGCGCAGATTGTTGCTTGGTTGGCGAGTGAGGAGAGTCGGTGGGTTACGGGGCAGGTTATTGCTGCTAGTGGAGGGTGTGCTATGTACTGATTGTCTTTCTGGGTATACATGGTAATCTTTATTAAATTGAAATATATCTTCTGTTAATAGGTACTGGAGACCTAATTATAAGAGTAGAGAGTATACATGTCTACGACCGCCGCCTTCAAGGCAGATCACAGCTTCTCCAAAACAATAACCGAATACCCCCTCTTCACATCATAGCTATGTACATGGCTAATCTTCAAACCAGCCTTTGCCACAAGCCTATGCCACGCCCTCTTCGTCCTCTCCGCACCCGCAAACACAACCATCATCGACAAATCAGCCATCGTCGCCTGCCAATGCGCCCCCGTGTCCGGAAGCACAACCTCATCCAACAATATCCTCGAATCGTTGGCAAAGACATCGACAAGCTGTTTCAGAATCTGCACGCATTCGTCCTCAGGCCAGTCATGCATGATTCGACGCATGTAGTAAAACTTTGCGCCGTGACAGACTTGAGGTTTGAAAAAGTCTTGCGCTGTGTATGAGATTCCTTGTTTGCGGGGAGCCTTTTCGACGGCTTCAGGGAGATCTTCGAGTGTTAGTCGACCGTGGAGAGAGGGATATTTCTGGAGGAGTTGGACACATTGGTGGCCATGACCACCTCCAACATCGACTAGGAACTGTCTCTTTGAAGGTGTCTCGTCCGATGACCATATCGGTAGAGCATTGAGTTCATGTTGAAAAACCTCCAAACCCTCGACCCAGTTACTTGACTCAAAGGCGGTCATGACCACTTGCAGAGAGCCAAACATTTCGGGTACTTGGGACATATAGTCGAAGGCTTTGAGGTTGGTGTTGAACGCTTTTTGGAAGGGGGTTTTGGAGCTGTCGTTTACGTTTTTGTAGCCGGTTTCTTTGAGGAAAGCTGGGGCCGCATTGATTGCGGGATTCATGCTGCATACACTGTAGAACATTGAAATTTTAGCTCTCTTTTCTTGTCTTCAAAGTCCATGTAAACACAATAAAGGGCCCCATACCCATGTGTCAAAGAAGCTTCCAGCACAGGATTGGCTAGCATATGCGTGAACTTATTGGCGGTATATTCATCTGGACTGATCTCCTGGACATAATTGATGGAAGCAAGATACCGGAGAACTCGTTCTATAGGCAAGTTTAGCGTCTTTACTACCACATTATTTAACGAGTTACTCTACTCACCCAGAAGCTCGGAATCCGCTCCTGTTTCGCCGGCAAGTTGATCAACAGTCCTTGATGATCCGGGCTGCAACTCAGCCAACTTCCTGAAAATACCAATATCCGCACCGACTTTGGCGATGGGCATTTGAATTGCCTGCATGATTTTCAAGCTTAACATTAGTATTGCGCGGACTTGAAGTGCTTGGATATAACATACCGCTCCATACGTGCTATAGAGGACATCCATTGGATGTCGAAGCTCCACAAGAAGATTTTCGAGAGAATCCAACATCTTGTCTTTAGCCAGCTTATCGGCCTTGCCGACGACATCCTTGATTTGTGACACTATAGTGTCCATGGTGGTGTTTCTGGTATGCGTTCAAATTGTATAATAGGGCGTGATAAAGAGATGGAAGAGATACGCTGACACAAAACCAATCCAAGCTGTTGAGGATTGCCCGAAGTATCTTTGGAGAAATTTGAAGCTCATACTCGGCCAAAATTCTGCTGGAATCCTGGTCTACTTATACTAATAACTGGATCCATTTTCAGCGCCGGAGGTGCGCGGACTTTATGCAACATGATTGGTCGATATAGACTCGTCAAGGCAGTGTTGGAATCTCTTCAACCATCACTCGCCGCACTGTTTGAGAAGTGATGAATGTTGCTTACTGCGGACAGAATCAGTACCCTAAGTCATTTTGACCTTGTCGATTCTAATGTTCTACAATGAATGGAGACACGTTTTTGCATCGAGAATTGGAGCAACAAAGCACATCTAATCTGATTGGTTTCGGATGTTCCGCGGACTTTTCACGCTCTGGTTGGCTAAAATCGGCCTTTTCATCAGCTCACAAAACCAACGTCACCAAATAATTGTTTCTCTCTCATATCATTTGACTGAAATTCGCACGACACAGGGAATATCATCATGGGAAAAGTCAGCACCACCGCAAAATCGGACCGAAAACGACCGGTAAGCTGTCACTTTTGCCGGTCAAGAAAACTGCGCTGTGATCGTCAATCGCCATGTACAAACTGCCAAACCCGAGGCGTACAATGCACTTTGTACCCGACGAATTCCGTGGAACTTCCGGGCACTCGGCCTAATGCGCAGACACTCGCGCCGAATGGATCGAATGCAGAGCTTGCAGCGCGTCTTTTACGGCTGGAAGAGATCGTGCTCAAACATAGTGATCCTGTCGTCACGCATGGTGCTCCACCGGCGCATCGTCCATGGCAGAATTCAGCGCTGACGACATTTATACCACCGACTAGTGAAGGTCTTCCCTCTAAGATCGAGGCAGATATTCTCAAGAAGGTTTCTTTTAATGAGGATTGGTTTGTAAGTTCACATTCACGCACACCTCTCCTTTGGTGGGCCTTGTAAAGGAGTCGTATACTGATAGAGTTACAGACGTCGATATCTCCCATCAACGTCTGCTTTAGAATATGCTCAATCAAGCATATTCCCCAATCCCCAACTTATCTATGGCCCAGCCCCGGGCGATCAACCTCATTTCAAGAACCTGTCAGATGTGTATGGCTTCCCCTACGCGAAGAAGCAAGGAAACTATTCAAGAAATACGTGCGAGATGTGACATTTATTCACCATGTAATTCACACACCAACAGCACGATCTGCCATCGACGATATCTACGACAAACTTGCCCAAGACCAGCCGGTGTCGCCTGGACAAGTGGCCTTACTCATGAGCATGTTCGGAAGTGCTTCGTATGCCTGGACCTTCCATGACATGGACGAGTCGATGTATCCAAATGTTGAGTCAGCTCATTCTCAGTCAACTATGTGGGTTCGAGCTTGCCTTGACTTGTTGGATCATTGTCGCCGGTCTTCTATTCGATCCTTTGAGGCTGTACAGGCGATTGTCATAGCGTTCTTTATGCTAGTCAACTTGGAGGGTATGACGGTACGCTATACGTCTATGGTTAGTCAGGCCATTTGTATGGCGCGTGAGATTGGTCTTCATCGTTTGGATCATCCGAATTATGCTACGACTGATCATGCGCCTAGGGCAGGGACCATAACAGAGGAGATTGGAAGAAGGATATGGTGGTATCTATGCGCAACTGACTGGTATGTCCATACGTCTTTTGATACCTTTTAATCTTTATCTTTCCTTGATGTTAACCTTTCTTAAGGATGCTATCTCGCTACGCCGGCCCCCAGGAAGGTGCCTACTCCATTAATTTGCGACACATGGCCACACGCAAGCCATGGAACGTGAACGACGAGGACCTTTACGATGGCATGACAAACATCGGCAAACCTCTATCCGAACCAACAGAAATGTCATACTTCCTCCAACGCATTCGCCTCGGCGAAATGTGTCGCGAATTAGTTGATAGAATGCCGCTTGGAGCTACAGCACGCGATAGGTCTGGCCATGCCGAGATTATCGCGGTCGATGCCCAGTTTCTGAAATTTCTGGCAGAAATACCGGACTTCTTCAAACTCGAAGCCGCAGAAAACCAGTCCCACTCACCACTAACAACCGGCATCATTGTTCAAAGATACATCATTCACTCTCTGGTCCATTCCCATCGATGCAAACTACACCTTCCATATCTAGCCAAAGCTTCATTAAATTCCCAGTATAATTACTCAAGGGAAGCGTGCCTCGAAGCTGCCCGACAAACCATAAGGACAGAAAAGTTACTTGAGCGCGAATCAGTGCAATTTGTGCTCACACGGTTTCGCATCTCAGGCGTTTTACAAGCCGTTTATATCGCTAGTATCGCATTTCTGCTAGACATGTGCTTCCACAACGATCGTGGGCAGTGCGATCCGAAACGCAAAGCTGAGCTGTTGGAGGCATGTGGTATTCTTGAAGAAGCTAGAAGTCATTCACCATTTACGGCAAATCTTCTCGAGTCTTTAGATAGCATCGTGCAGAAGTACAGGCTTTCGCTTCCGCGACTCTCAAACTTGGCTCCTGCCAATCCATCACAGAATCGTATTGAGTCGGAAAGTACGAACAAGAATGTCTCGATCGCAGGGGGAGGAAGTATCAATATTGCTGACATCTCCCTCAATCCACCAGCTCAAGCCAGTAATCCCGATATGAATTTATTTGATTGGGACACCTTCAATACGATGGATGTCGACAATCTAGATTGGAATGCTTTACTTAGTGAACTCGACTCACAGTTCCTTGCTACTGCATTTCCCGGCGTCTGAGACGATCGCCGACGCAGGATTCCATCCTTTTACTTTAGTTTATATCCTAGCTAAACAATCAGTATGCGTGTTTATCTGAGGATGGTGTCTGGGAGAAATTCCCAGCTAGCCAAACTGGGGAACTTAATTTTGGAACATCCCAACATAAACAAACAAGAATAAAGATCCACAGCAGATGTATGTACAAAGCTCCTTTCGCCTTCATTATGCCAATATGAAACATAATTGGCCGGGCAAGGTGATATTCATACATCAATGGAGGAATGGCAAGGACAGTTATACTTGCAGGCTATAGAGCTCTTTACATGTATACGTGGTACTATCTAATTCAAGGCTATTAGCATGTGTACCGGACTTGGGCGACTGCGTGTAAACGCTGTTTTCTGAAAACACTTATATGTAGACTATATCTCAAATAGCCAACATTGAATCTATGGCGCCACCTGTGACAATAACTGCTCGTCCCATTATGTTCTTTGGAGGCTCAATGAAAACTTAAATTGTTCATGATTATAAGGTGGGCGTAGCTAGCGTTATGTGCAACATTCCTTTTACAACACATAAAGAATACGATAGCACAATGCTGAAATTTCTCATCATAGAAACAGTGCGTTTCAACGTAGGTAGTATAAAAAGGCAAAGACTTGCCCTACTCGGAACAGGTGTACAGTATTCAACAGCACCCAGTCAACCACAACTATCTGGGTATCCGGTGATATCAACATCTCATACACCCAAGCAGCAACCAATAGTGCATCCGAGGCTGATAATCAGCTACATCAAGCTGTGAGAAAGGCTCCTGGAATGATATCACATCCACGGGCGGTCAATCATATCCTACAAGTCTTCTTCGAAATGAACTATGATTATTTTCTGAAATGGCGTATCTTCTGATTGACTTCGCTTAGTAGTTGGACTTGCCTCCAACGCATCTATGAATGGTTTCGTGAACACCCGGATATTCTCCTAGAGTTTCGTCAGCTGTTGCTGCTTTACCCCGTGGTCTCTGTTCCTATCCCTTACAATTTCGACGAGCTGGTCTGGATTGAGGCTATCTATGGAGGACGAATTGACCTTGATGCAATGTTGTTGAGCGAAGCATCTGACGACCACAGTCTATCCCGTCGTATGAAACTGGGTTTCAATCTTCTCTACGGCATCTCGTATGCTCACTATCGCGATATATTCCAGGATGCCCCTAAAGATCTCATTGACACCCTGAACAAGCGGGCGAATGTGCGACACCTCCTTCATTAGACTACTGACAATCCATGGTTTCTGCGCTTCTGCTTGCCCACACGATCAACACAGCAATAAAGTTGCCCCATACCTTTTTCTGGCCTATCCAATTTTGATCAGTAGTCTTATTTCTAGCACCAAATAGGCAAATTCCATTGGTTTTCCAAATACAAGTTGAACTCGCCTACGAGAGAATTGAATATACAAAATTATCTGATATTTGCGCATGATGAATGGGCTCAGTAGCTTTGTTTGATTCTTCATAGACTAAAGAATTAGCTCATTACCAACCAAGGTATTAGGAAGACCTCAAATCCACAAATACAGATTCCACCGCGTAGAATACCTAGCACGTTCAAGACCAATGCGTATTTTAGAATACAAGTAGAATCATGCCATGGCCTACGGTGAGATACGGTACCAGAGCAAATCGGTTGGCCGCTATTGGAAAGCCGAATGGTCCTTTCTTCTGCGAGAATTGCCGAAACGGACGTCCTCAATCCCATGGGGTAACAGACTCCACAATGGACGACAATATTAAAATAAGACCCGCTCAATGTGATTATTTGTCTTTCGTGACCCATCCCATCCATCTTTCCTTCGACATTTGTGACTCCACTGCAAGAGATCGCAATGCACTTTGAGCAAACTTCCGACGAGATAGAGAAGCCGCGCCTCCAAGAGCAAGATCCCGATGCGGATGAGGAGTTCTCCTATGCTGAGCAACGCAAGATCATCCACAAGGTTGATAGGCGCCTGCTTGTCATTCTTGGGCTTATGCAAGCTGTATCATTTCTTGATCGAGCCAATATGTCCAATGCAGCAGTAGCTGGGTAGGTTTATATTCTGTCGAAGGTCGAGAGGAAGTGCCGCTGACAGACGACTGATAGGATGACTACGGCCTTGGAATTGGAGGTCGGTACACGTTATGTAAGTTAACTGCAACATGGTGACGTGAGACAAGGTGCTAAGTAGCTAGTCAACAACACTACTCGTGTTTTTCGCACCATACATCGTTTTTCAATTCCCGGCCACCATCGCCATCCGCAAAATCGGGCCCAGGAAGTTCTTGTCGACAATTGTGCTGCTCTGGGGAATCGTCATGATAGTACGGTCTACCTTCTCTTAGTGTGGGAATTTTCTATTCACTAACAGGACAGTGCTTCGGCTTCGTTCATTCATGGGCATCTTTGATTCCTCTGCGGATGTTGCTCGGCGCTCTAGAAGCCGGCTCATTCCCTGGAATGTACTACCTGATTTCTTGCTGGTATTCCCGATGTAAGACCCGTGATTACCGAGCGAGAAACCAGTAGACTGCTCTAACATATTTAGTCGACCTATATAAACGTGTCTCAGTCTTCTACCTAATCGGCGTCCTAGGTTCTGCCCTATCCGGTGTCCTCGCTCTAGGCTTCTCAAAAATGCAGGGTCTTGGCGGGTACGCAGGATGGCGCTGGATTTTCATCATGGAGGGCCTTCTAACCTGTCTCATCGGAGTCGCAGGGTACATTTTCATGGTTAACTTTCCCAGCCAAAGCCACAAAGTCTCCGGGTTCCTCAACGAGCGCGAAAGCGCGTATATTGTGCGTCGTTTGAACCGAGACCGAGGCGATGCAGATGATACAGAGAGTGAAACGTTCAACTGGCGCGCTTTCTTCTGGTCCGCACTGGACTTGAAAATTTGGGCCTTTGCTTTTTCATATCTGTATGTTAGCTATCCCCCTTTCCTGCCCTTGACTATTCTTTCACACAGGCTGATTAACACGTTCTAGGTTATCCGCCATGCAAGCCTACGCCGTTGGTTTCTTTCTCCCAGTCCTCCTCAACAAAAAGATGAAATTCTCTCAAGCTGCCGCGCAAGGTCTAAGCTCCCCTCCTTATGTCGCCGCAATGATCCTGATGTATGCGGAAGGGTGGGCAAGTGACAAAGTCCGGCTTCGCTCTCCTATGATCTACCTCAACTGCATGGCATCTATTACCGGTCTCTGTCTTATGGAATGGGGCCCCTCTGCTGGAGTCCAATACTTCGGGGCGATCTTAAACTGTGCAGGGTGTAGTGCGAATATACCGTCGATCATGGTGTTTCAGGCGAACAATATCCGCGGACAGTGGAAAAGAGCATTCTGCAGTGCGAGTTTGATTGGCCTCGGAGGGACTGGTGGAATTGTCGGGTCGTTGGTATTTCGGTCGCAGGATGCTCCGACGTATCTACCTGGAATTTATGCTTGTTTGACGTAAGTTTCCCCTCGTTGTGGCTAAGTTCAATTCATTGCAGCTACTAAGATATGGTCTGTAGGGCAAATGGGCTGATCGCTGCTGTTATTACGGTTGTGCTAGTGTACTTCACTGCTAGAAATCGTCAGGCTGAAAGGGGGCTGGCCGTTATTGAGGGTCTTCCGGGTTTCCGGTATGTCTTGTAATACATGTACCAGCTCATGTGGTACGTGTTTGTGAAGCCATACGCGAAAAATCGTTGTGTTGGCGTTTAGCCCGAGTTCTACTAAACAAGTTCGGTTATCCTGGATGCTTCTCGTTAAGAATCATTCTCATAAGAACCTCCTTGTTGTTATGTTTAAGTTTGGAGTTTCATATTCTGTAGTATGACAATTCGTAATCCCTACCCTCACATCTCACCCAGCTTACAAGGTGTTCATGTATCACAATTTATTACTTAAACACCCTTTTTCTAAGGCTATAGTACTCCATGTAAGATCGATACCTACGTACAACTAACAACGTAGGCATATTTGGCATATATCATTGGAGAAAATGAAGGCTGTCTCGCTTCCAAACTAGGGTAAGGCATTTAGTTCATTGAAAAGTGCCTATATGACATCAAGAGACACTACAATCAATCGAGTAACCAGTCAGATATCCACTCAGAGCTGCAACCTTCGTAACAACAGGATACTCCCAGCTTCCATTCAGCATACTCTCCTCCGCTCCGAAGAACCGAAAACTCATCATGAACGGGCCCCCTCCACACGGCGCAGGCAACCAATTAGTCACCCAGTTGCCCGGCGGTCGCACATCTCCAGCCTGAATCCAAATCTGGAACTCCTTTTCCATACTGTTATTCACAGGAGATCCATCCTCATACGTCAACCCGCTACGATCCCCGAGATTATATCGGCCCAGCTGATTCGGAATGAGATATTGGTCCTCGCCGTAAATTGTCAAACTCCAGAACCCAGTTGGCTTTAATCGAGGCTGTCCGCTCGAAATCGGACTATGTACGCTTCCTCTTTCGTGATACTGAACCGGTCAGACCCGCTGAGTGCTCCGGGCAAGGTATACCCGGGATATGCGACTTGATCTCGCGTGAGGATCAGATATCCGCGCTGTGCAGAGAACATGCGCGCTGCGTAGAAGGATTGGAAGTCGTCGGATATCACGGCCGCTGTTTGAGTCCAGCTGTTGCCGAGGCTTTCCGAGAGTCCGAAAACATTGCGCGAAGTCGCTGCTAATGTATTTGCCGTAGCCACAGCGAGAGAGAGGTCTGTTCCTTCTGGTTGCGTGAATGTCCCATCTGAGGAAATGCCTGCCTTTTCTAGGGCGCCTGCAATCCAGGCGCGGTCACTGACAACTTCAGGCGGGTGGTAGCGAATTTACATGTGCACGATACTCGTCCTGCTCGCTCGCTGGGTGAACGCCAAATTGTCCTCGGTGTATCTAAGCAAGTATTTTCCCGGCTTGAACCCCTGAAGACTACCTACGCATAGTTAGTGACCGGAATATACACTCAATAGGCCAAGATAGACTACATACTGACGTTGGCAAAATTGTTTCCATACATGTCATACCATGGCCACAACTAGTATCGGTCATCGAACTCAGGAATCTCGAATTCTAGATCCGCTTGAGATACGTCATAAAACAAAGGGGTATATAGCGTGTCGACGTTTGGTCGAACGACTGCATGGTCCTCTGGAGTTGATAGCTTCCTGTATGGATATGGAACGTTGACTTCAGAATTTGACATGGCCCAAACGTACAGGGCGTACGCGTAAATAGGCCAGTCATAGAGATATGCAAAAGTTAGGGCTTCTTGTGAAGTGCCAGTCCTGATGGTCGGTACTGAAATATGCCCTAATCCATCGTTCAGCGAAGATACTTCAGGGGTATTTTATTGACCAAGATTTACCTGCGTCTCCCATTCTACTTGTTATTTACAGTATAATGTAGAGATCCGCTGCGAATGGAGAAAATCCTTCTCTTGAAAATCATGTTCATCAACAAATCCAATTCTATAATCAAATATGTCACCACGGTTATCGGATGAGTCGACACGTCAACGATGGACGCAATTGTACAGAACCATTTAACCCCGACTTTACCGACGGCGTGTTGATATTTCCACTTGCGATCGAGTCAAGTCCCTTCTTGTCGAGACTGATCAAAAATGATAACTCTAGCTACCTTGATTTTGGAAGTAGTCACAATACTCCTGCCCAAATACAACCCACAAATGGATTTAAGATGTTACTACGGCAGACATTTTGAAGGCATTTAGTCAATTTTGGTGAGATCATGTATAACTAAACTTGGAACCGGTATTTCACATACCGGCCGGTTTCCTGTGTATAAATAAGCTGTCCGGTACATGCCAGATTAGGGTTTGCCGGGTCATCAGTGTATCGCCGACCTCGGCGTGGGGTACAGCTTTTAGCAGCACATTCGTATAAGTACTCCTCATTGAAATAAGTGCATATACAATTCTAATGAAGACTACAACCAACCAATTCAATATGGCGGCGCCTTCTTTCGGTGACAGAAGAGACTATGACGATGCAGACCGCGGCTTTATGGCAGCGCTGGAAACCGGCGTTATCAAGAATGCCTCCGGGAAGGTAGTTTGGGATATTGGGGCATGGGATTTCATGAAGGACGATTGTCCTCAATCAGCCCATCCTCACCTCTGGCGTCAGGGCCAATTGAATTCCAAGCATGGGCTATACGAGATCTGTCCGGGGATCTATCAAATCCGGGGATACGATCTGTCAAACATGACGTTGGTTGAAGGAAAAGAGGGAATTATTGTGATCGATCCGTTGGTTTCCTGTGAATGTGCTGCGGCCGGATTGGAGTTGTATCAGAAGCATCGCGGCCATGGGAGGAAAGTCACCGGAATGATATACTCGCATTCCCACGGAGATCATTACATGGGAGCTGCAGGTGTTATAGATGCGGATACAAATGTGCCAATCATCGCGCCGGAAGGGTTCATGGAGGCAATCCTAAGTGAAAGCATCCTGGCTGGCCCAGCGATGAGGAAAAGAGGAGCGTTTATGTACGGGAATGCGCTTCCCCGAGCTCCCACGGGTCAGATAGGAACCGGCCTGGGGATGGGCTCAAGTGTCGGAACAACTAGCCTTATCTCTCCAAACCTTCTCATCCAAGTAACAGGCGAAGAGCACGTTATTGATGGCGTTCGGATTGTGTTTCAGATGGTCCCCGGAACTGAGGCTCCCGCAGAAATCAACTTTCATTTTCCGAATTTTCGGACACTTTGTATCCCGGAAACCGCCACAAACTGCATGCACAATATCGTCACACTGCGCGGTGCGCAGGTACGTGATGCTCAAGCGTGGTCGGGGTATCTCGACGAGGCTATCGTCATGTTTGGGCGCGACTCCGATGTCCTCATTGGGAGCCATAACTGGCCGACATGGGGTTCAAGGGAGCTCGTGACAAGACTAGAGCAGCAGCGCGACATGTACGGATACATGCATGATCAGACCGTACGAATGATGAATCTAGGCATGACTGGCACCGAGATCGCAGAGAAGATGCAATTACCTCCCGCACTTGAGCGTGCCTGGCATTGCCGCGGGTACTATGGATCTCTGAATCACAATGTCAAGGTATAAGAATTGATGTGATAAGCATTCGAATTATACTAACCGTTTCAGGGCATTTATCAAAAATATCTAACGTGGTTCGATGGACGACCCGAGCATCTTTGGCAGTACCCACCACAGGAAGAGGGAAAGCGGTATGTAGAATGCTTTGGTGGCGTCGAAGGTCTCTGTGACAAGGCGGAGGCTTTTCTAGACCGAAAAGACTATCGCTTTGCTACTACTCTTCTTGCCCATGCAGTTGCGGCCGATTCTGAGAATCCCAACACCAGAGCAGCCAATCTCCTAGCGACATCATATGAACAACTGGGATTTGGGGCTGAGAATGCAACATGGCGTAACTTCTACCTCACAGCGGCACAGGAGCTCCGGACGGGCAAGAAAGCTGGCATGGTAGCAGGGGGTCGTACACCGTTGGGCGAGAAGCTAAGCATCAAAGAGTGTTTTGAGATCTTATCCGTGCAGTTGGACAGCACGCAAGCTCTAGAGACCTCCTTCTGTATTGATTTCGATGTGTTTGATATATCAGAGCGATGGCGGTTGATTCTGAATAACGGAGTGCTCACCAGACGGCGCCTTCAATCCGAGGCCTACCTAAAGGAGGCAAGAGAACACAGCGCTGATTTTGAAATGGTCCTAACGAAACACCAACTGCTAGAAATTATGCGGGGGAATCACGTCTCAGTGAGTCGAGAAACTGGAAAGAGGGAAGTATTGGATCAGTTGATAAGCTTGATTCTAGTGAAGGAGGATTCGGCCAGAGGTCCGAGTCAGATATAATAATCGATTTGTAGGCGTATAAATATGTAATTTTAGAAACCCTGGAAATGCCTTTGTCGAGCCGAAACTTGGACTATGTATCCAACTATGGAAGGAAGTTTTTGTGATGGCGCTTCTCATCGGGCATAGAAGGCAGAGGATAAGCCCGAGATCCTGTGTCTCTGCATATATCCAAACTATCAGAAATGCAGCCGGTGCAACAATGGTTCCAATGCAGAGGAATGAATTGATTATCGTAACGTTTCAAACAAGCCACCTTACCACTTGAATGACTCTCTGTTCATCAATACGCCATCATCTATCCACAGCATTCAAGGGGATTTACAATTCCATGTAACGAAACATGCAGACTACGGACATGGTCGTGGAGACTCCGAGCTGGTTTGAGCCTCTATTCTTTGCGTTCTCTTCTCCCTCCACTCAGGACCTCAATGCATCAAGACCCAAAGGATCAGTGTTGTAGCATATATGAACAATGCAATGAATGTAAAGCACCACCCACAGCCCATCCAGTCGATCATTTGTATTATAACCACTGCTTCGCCGGCACTGAGAAAACAACAACAGAGGTTATGACCTGTTGTCACTGTTGCTGGAGACATCGGATCTGCTATTGTCAACTGAGGTAGTATAGGAACAATCAGATGAATTTTATAAGGGGCCAAGGTGCTCTTGCTCAGGTTTCTCATTCCACCAACCGAGATAAAATCGTATACCAGTAACACTGTGATGACAACCCCATTGCGTTATCTCTGCATTCGTTCGCAAGAACATTATCGATTATTGATACCTAGCTACATCGTATAAATTGAACACAGGTATCTTTATGTATTGTTCATAGGTTGTATGTGACGGTCAATATCAACTGATAGATTTGTAGAAGACTCTAAACCACCATTCAAAACATATATCTCTGATTGATCGATGTTGGAATTAATAAATATTATTGGTACAAATGTGCTTGCTTTTCCTAACAATATAGAATGGCTCGAGCCAGTCCACTTCACGGCCGCCTTGCATTACATATGTAAAGCTTGCAATACAATAACGCCCCCAAAGCTTTCTATAAATGAAACCTCTTAATATGTCTACCTAGAAAGGCAAAGATAAGAGAAATCAAAGCGAAATCAAGGTTGAAACCCTAACCCTGGTACCCTGACTCAATTCCATTCGACGTACGTATCTACGTACAAAGCTGAGCGGCCTGGAAGGCTGGAACTCACCGTCCCAAACTTTCTTTGTCTTGCATTTGAATTGAGCTTTGACATACGGGCCAAATCCCGAGAGCATCAATCCGCAGATTTGAAGTTCGTCGTATCGATCTATCTCACCGCCACCGCACAGAGCACGTAGCCCCTGCACTCAGCTTGTTTACTCTGTTTAGCTGCATCCAGCTGTGGATAAAAAGCAATGCTCCGTATTCCACACAATCTTCAGCCAACGGGAAAAAAAGCAAAAAGAAAAAAAATCAGCCAAAAATGAGAAAAAGAAAGAAAAACGAGCAAGAATCAAGAATGAAGCGAGTTGCAGATTTCATGTTCCTGATAAGTATATGATCAACATTAGGTGAGGGTCCACGTGTCGGTTCCCACCGGCTATGGTATTTCCATGGATGAATTTTGAGATTGATACACGATAAAACAGACAGTACGGAGAAACTGTTTTCCTTGGCTTCAGCCAGCCTTTTATGTGCTGATCCAGCCCGTAGTCAGAGTCCGGATCAAATGGGGAGTGGCGGATACAGCCTTCCAGGTTTGAGATCAGAAAATTCTCACAAGAACTCAATCAGGGGAGAGGGCAGCAGAGGAGTTAGTTAGCTAAGTTAGTACAATATGAATTAGCTAATCTACAGCAGTCGCGAAGACAACTTGAAATTTCACATCGAACAATTGGTTGCTAAACTTTCAACGACGGCCAGTGAGCGAGATTCAGCTGCATTATTGCTATTCTCCTTAGTTTAATCAGGTTTCCTATCTGTAATCTGTGCAGTTGTTTGTTATTAAACTTTGAGCAAGCAAGCCCCTAATCTAATCTAGATCTTGATGGGCCTCGAGGCGGAACAAGGCGCATGTGCTGATTCTGACAAGTCCCGAACTTTGCGGTATCGGAAATCGGAGACCTGCTATAGTGCCTGACAACAACCATGGATAAACTGACTCGTGAGCCGGGAGTTTGTTATCTCATAGAAATTGATCTGCGCCAAAATCTTGGACATATATGTTGGCTTCTGGGTCTGAATGTGGAACTCCCCAGTGGGACTGGCCTCAGTGGCCTGAATAATCAATCCATGGATCTTGGCATCGCCATGTGTCTTGATCCGGATCGTACCGGTGGGTACTCTGTACGCAGGAAAAGAAAACTCGGATCTTTTACCGTTGTAGGTAATATCCGGACCAATCCACTTGTAGTACCGCTGGCAGCGAATTGCTTCATTCTTTGCCTTGGAATAAAAGAAGTAAAGGAAATCAAGAAATGGGCGGGAAAAATGCAAGCCACACAACGCAGCCAAGATTCGATATCTGCGATCGGCATTTTGGCTTCGAGCTAAGCTACAGCCAAGCCCCCTGTTCTTTTGTTATCGTTCAAACTGGACTCTGTCGAGTAAGGCCTGGATTCTAAATGAGGCCAATTTGACTATCGAGATACGACTGGTGCCACGCGTCTCCAAGCGACTAGTGACACTATCACCAACAATGAACCCGAGATGTCCACGAATCCTGACTGTCGGAAGCTTCACATATCGAAGGAGCAGCCGAAAAAATATTGTAAATCATATTCCAAATTATGTTTTCGCGTACAATTTCTAGGTCCGGTGGTTTTGTTGGCCAGTATTGAGTTAGTTGTAACGATAAGACTGGATGGCATCCAATGAAAGACATGTATTGTTCTGTTTGCGTGGTATGTACAAAAACGCGACCGATGAACAAATTGGTAAATGTAGCCGACGCTAAGATAATTAACTTTCCGTACGGGTCAATCACAAAACAGTAACGCAAAATCGGATCTGTCATGCAAATGCCTTGTCGGAAGCCAGCCCAACTGCGGGTACCGAATTAGGGTTTTGAACACACTTTCAGAATCAAAGAGTCAAAGATCAATCAAATTCTATACATACGCTTTTAGCGAAATGCAAAGGCAGCCAGAAAGTATAACAGGAAACTCAGACAAAAATATGAAAACCTCGTAAAAGAAATCTTAGGATGTAATGAACTCGTAAAAGTTGTGACTCAGATACCGGCTTGGGACCACAATCAGCCGATGGAACAGCTCAGCTGCAGGTACAGTGACGACGATGCAAGTGATGAGTGTCACCATGACCGAACCTCCGGAGGAGATTCCATGGTGAGTTCGAAGACTCTCGTACACGCGGATGCCGACAATGTAAGCAAAAATAGATTGAAGCAGGAAGTAGCCTATTATATATCAGTATTATCCACCAGATGAATAAAACAAACTTGGGTCCACTTACTCAACGCTCGACGGCCAAGGTACAGCAGGAACTTGTTCTGCAAAGCCCGCTGCAAGACTTCGTACGTTTCCAAAAGGGTGAAAATTCCCAGAATAGTAAGATAAACATCATCTCTTGCAGAGATATGCTCAGCCTTGTAATTTTCATCAAGACCAGCCGTAGTGTAAGGATTAGAATGAATTCTCCATTCGGCATCGAACAAGTCCGGTCGATAAGCTACCCACAGATACTGCATGAGAAGCCCACCCACGAGCAATAAACCTCCGACAAGCCATGTGGGAATGCGCCGAGGCTGACCATTGCTGGATTTCCAGACAAGACCACGGAACTGGATAGGTATACCGATCAAAGCGTTTTGTTTGAAGTCCATATGCATGACCATGTCACACATGAGTAGTCCAGAAACTGTGTACCAGGCCCAAGAGTTGCACCACCATGCAGCGATGACGAAGAGGATGCCGAATTGGACTCTCCATTGGGGCCGAGTATGAGGCACAATGACCATGATCATGTAGACAGTGTAGCTTTGGATGTAGACAGCATTGATCATCCAAAGCGTTTGAGTGGGAAAGGCATAACTGCCCGATTGTGCTCGGAAGCCATGGGTGGTCCAGAATAAGTTAAAGACCGAGTTCCAATATGCCAGCGTTGAAGGAAGTTGGTTTGGAATTGGCATGGAATTATTGTTTGTGCTGATTTTAAACCGCCAGATTGTATTGAGAGTCCCTGTAGTCATTGACCCTTTCACAATTGCTAGGCAGATTGCAACCGGAATACATAATTGTAACGCGCGAGTAAGTAGCGAGCGTGCAATGACCGGCGGTGTTGGATTCCGAAAGAAGGGAATTGCAATTGACCGTGCTGATAGGAAGATGATCGCTCCGTATAGGAAGTACTCATTCCAGAATAGCACTGACAAGACTTTCCGCACAATTTCCTGGCCAAGAGGACCCTGAGGATTACCTGAGACATACACCGTTGTCGGTGCAAAAGTCTGTAGGAACATCCATAGGAAGGCCTGGATAACAAGTATTCCGCGGAATCCAATCAAGTACTCTTGCTCATGCTTCGTCGGTGGTGGGACAATATGCTTTCGCAGCGTCTTCAGGTCGAGGTTGACCATGGTGAATTATGAATTAAACTGATCTTGAGGTTGTTATCTGCTCGAGTCCAGCGTTCTGAGGATATTAAGGTGATACAAAGGATATCGCGAGTAACAGAAAGGGTTTGTTCAAAATTCCGACTGCATCGAAGCAGCAATTGCAGATAAGCTCGAAAAGGCAAGCAGGTCTGACCTTAATCTTGTCCGGAAATGCACTTGAAGAAGTCTTGTCCAAAAAAATCCAACTTAAAGATACAGGCTAGTTAACAGCTGGCTCCACAGGGGCAAGATCCGTCAAAACAAGATACAACCCATTGTCGTACCATTGACCCAGATTTCGTGCTACTACTCCGTATTTTGTTCATCCTAAAAGATCAACAAGGCCGAGTCACAAACACCACATCTAGTCAATCTCCGGCATGGTTATGTCAAGACAATACGGAACTCCGCGTGTATCCGATGGATTTTGAAGCACAAATAACGAATCCGCCTATAACAATGACATTATAATCCCAACTAACTGCCAGGAAGACCTGATAAGCATTACTGCAGCAAGGGCCCCTAGTGCTCATGCACGTATGGCTTTGCTGTCACATAGCGTCGCCTCTTGGTTATCAGATTAGGGGCTTCGTATCCATTGTAAGAAGCCAAGGTATGATTTTTGCCTCTGATTGGATTTATTATTATTCATTTGCTTGGCAATGCTAACAGGGAGTCAGGGACTGCCCAATTCTTCACTGTACTCGACGTAGTATCCCGTATTTGCTAGGTACCACGGGCGGGACAATGATTTAGGGCTAATCGCATCTCCACCAGCCCACACAGCGATGGAATTACGAGGACGAAATTTTTAATGGCGCCAGGAATGTCCAAATGAGAGGTTACTGAAGACCTGAAGTGTGGATCTCACCGTACAAAAGCACCATCCTCAGCTCGAGCAAAGTAGAGTAAAAACTCTAGGGGCTGAGTAACACGTCGGTAGCTAGCGATGGTAAGGAGCCCCCCTGTACGTCTCTAAAATAGGCTGACACGCTAGTTAACTACGCCGCCACCAAGACAATACCCACTCACTGATCGGCAGCGATGGTAGTCAACACTTAGCCTTGGACTCCACATCTGCATGCTACGCAACTGATCTTCTCCTTATCGTATTGTTGAGTACTCGTCTGTTTCTGCGCGAGAACGCCCAGTCCGTTTTTGATAGGTTTCTTTTGCAGTTATCGAAGTCTGTATAAAACTTCCGCACGAATCATGCTGGCGAGTTGCTTGCTCAAGTTACACAATATACGGAGTAAAATGTCAAAGGGAACGTGGGAGTATTCTTTATTGTTTATTTGTGGATTGTTCAAGGCTTTTGTGACTGTTTATGGTTATTTTTTGTTTGATTTGGTTTTTGTAGCCTCGTACATAATGCTAAAATAGATTGATCTGCAGATGATTTCAAAAGTCTCGACAATCACGTACAAATCGGTCTTTACATACGCGAGAATCAATTTCATCCGTCCCCGTCTGTTGTTGTATCCGCTCCCTAGTTACGCCATACGATCCCTGCCATATTCATAGTTAGTATTAGTCCGACTACTACTCAGGACCAGCCAACTTGTCAAGATCCTCATACAAATGCCAGTTGCCATGATGATCGATTGGACACAACCGGTCGAATTAATCTCCTCATGCACTGGAGATTAGCAACTTCTCGAAGCATGTGAAAGCGGGAACGGGCTTGTTTCATGAAATAGCACCTTCCCAATTGAGGCTGAAAAATCTAGGTTGTAGGAAGCAGATAGATAAGATATGTATTTGATCTTTCGGCCGCAAGCGGGATTCTATGTGTTCTAAGACTTTTTCTTCCAGCAGTGATGTGTTGTTATGTGATCGGCATCCCGAGTAGGGTGTCAAAGGATTTTGATCCTTCAAACACACTGCACCGACATACTTGGCAATCCGTCTAGAGACAATAGTACGCATGAAAGATAAGATTGAGTGCAATTTGAGCCGAATCCCTGTTTTAGCGTGTTTGTTTTAACTTTGATTGTATCCGCCTGTTATACGAATTCAGAACTCCGAGTCCCAGATAGTGGCGTGTGCCAAGATCCTATTGTAATTTTGTCTGGGCTATTGAAGATTATTGATACACTTCTTTCCATCCTATGCTTCTTTTGTGGTTTCATGATATTTGCTTACCACCTAAGAGTGAAGCACGTGCGATTGAGTTTTTGAAAGTCGGGATATCGAGACGTAACGAGGATCTTCGGATCTGCTGTCTTTTGAGACTCCCGATATTACATGGATTCCCGTGTTCTGATCCCCTATGATCCGTGTAATCCCTATAATAAGATTTCACATGTGACATGAAACAATTAATCTATCTGTATGTATTCCTGCAGTAGTATGTATATAGGTCTAATGTAATGTAAGAACCAGATAAAAAAGATCTACACTAAAATCATAGCTTCATAGAAGCGGCATCTCCAACGTCCTCGGGCCATCAAGCAATGTGACCTCAATTGCGTGGAGTCGGGTTCCACTTAACGTACTTACTCACTTGACGTGCATGACCAAAGAGGCCAATGACCGCGGTGAGTACGAGCTGAGGAAGATATGTGGCCGCAAAGATCGGGATTGTGTACCACCGGCAAAATTCAGACCGGAAGTGGAATGTTACCCAGAGTGTGCCGACAAAAGCAAGGAGACTGATCACCATGAAATTAGCTCCTGTCATGGAAGGTTCGGTGCAGAAACGTTTGGAACATACCTGAAAATGAAGAGCCACCAAGCAACAGGGTACTGAAAGAAGACGAGTTTGTACAAATCGTGGCCGTTCTTGGGGAACTCGGTGATCACTACACTCAACACAAGGCAAAGATATTGAGTAATGAGATAGTAACTGATTTCTCGGACGAAGAGTAAAGAAAAGATTCCGAAACGTTGGCGCATGGTGCGGGTTTGGCCCTCTCGCGACCGACTCCACACTAGGTGAACATGGCGCATACTAGCCTGGATCCAACCTTGGGACCACCGTAGACGCTGTTTCCAGAACGCAGAGAATGTGACTGGAGCAAGTTCAAAGGATGTGACATTGATGTCGTGGATTGCTTTTGCTCCGTGGCCGAAGGCACGAAGAGCGGAATCAATATCTTCTGTAAGCATGGAGTCGTCCATTTTTAGCTCACGCAGGAGCGAGGTACGCCAGTAGCCGTTTGAGCCACAGAAGAGGCCAAAATGGAACATGGCAGAACGTCCCGGATGGGAAACTGCGTAGATTTTGTCGAATTCAATGCCGATCATTGAGGTAAGGAAGTTGTCGTTGGCATTGAGCACCACGCATCGACCCTGGACAATGTCCAGTTCTTTGTCTTTGGCAAATCGCTCCATTGCCCATTTTGGTGCATATGGATGGGGGTAGTGGTCACAATCAAAAATAGCCGAAATGTCGGCATCGGTCTGTATGACATTGCAATAGTAGTTAATGTTGTCGGCTTTGGACTTTGAACCTGGGACTTTGATAACTCGCATGTTTTGGGGGTATTCATCCGCTAATGCAAAAAGTTCCGATTCCAGAGGTTGGATGGCATAAGGTGTGTTGTATATCAGGTTGACGCGGTACCTGTCCCGGGGATAGACAATTTCTTCCAGAAGGTATTTCACCCGATCCATGACAATGTCTTGCTCATTCGGCAAGTATGCCACAATGATAATGTCTAGCCTGGGTAGGTCATTCTCCGCTGTAGGAAACACCCAATTCTTCTTGGCGACATTGTCTAGAGCTCGTTTGGAATCCTGGAAGTTTCCAAGAGCGGAAATAGACTCGATCACAGTCGCTGTTGCAATGTAGGTGTTGGTCATCAAATAGATAAACCAGAAAATTTCGGTGATACCGGATGTGGCATTCATGTAAATAGTGGTAGAGAAGACGAAATAAGACAGAACAAGAACAAACGGCGTCCAGTCTTGGACACCATCTGATGCAGTCGTGAACGCCCATGAGACATCCTGATAGACCTTTTTCAGACCACTCTGCACTTTGTTTCGTCTGTCAGACGACCGGAATGATTCAAGCGGGGTCTGCAATGCATTAACCTCAACGTCGACCTGTTTTTCCATGATTAAAGGTGTTGACATTGAGTTGTCAATGTGAAAGAAAGATTGTCATACAATCAAAAATTGGAAAAAGAAAACAAGCCGGAAAGAGCATGCAATAGAAGAATAGAGAGAAAAATGAGAGCTTTCTACACCAGGTCTAATCTAACAGTCTATTTGGATCGCAGCCGAGTGCCCAACGTTAGCACACATCTTTTTTGACGTAGCTAATGCTCGTTACCAAGAATTAGCTTCGCACCCACAACCCTGGTCATAACCTCGACTAACAAAGTTTCAATCTTTCAAAGACCGCCGGCGGAAATATTTCGAGGGCCAATTGGGATGCAACGTTGCATGGCGATCCCAGAAACATCCAAGACCGCCGAAGTTGTCAAAGGAACCATGACTGACGAATGACAATTACTGCGCAATAGCACGCACGTACAGATACTCTACAATAGTCGCCTTGTCCGAGCTAATTGATAAGACTCTGATTCATTGATACTATTACTGGGCCGCCACCGCACTAACCGGCTATCTTCTCAGTCTAATCTGAAGCTTGCATAACTAGGTACCCCTGCTTGGATAATAGTATCATCACCCAACTCAGTCCCATTATTGCGAGGTCACCGAAATGCGTAAAGATTAACATGAAAAACTAGAACGCATTGAGGGGCAATCCACCTACCATTTCTGTCGTTGGTTCTAGCACTGAGATTAACGGCTAAGCCCTATTTGTTCGTGTTGCATGTGCGAACACTCGATTTTCTCGGTATTTGCTTGTTATCTTGCCCTGATCAGTGGCTGACGAAGATTTAGGGCTAGGATAGGTCGTCTTCTGGCTGATTGTACCCTTTTCCCAAACAGGCAATTCTTCCACCCTGGAATGGGGCCAGCCACTGTGTGAGCCGCGGGACGCACCAGATTATTTTTTCCAGGGCACTAATGTCTTAGTTTCGCATCTTGTTCCTGGTTGCCCAAGCGTGTATCCACTCGATCTCCATGGTAGCCGACGTGTATAAAATTTCTTTTTTCTGCTTGATTTCCACCTGCAATTGAGCATGGGATGCAATGCAATGCAATGCAAAATGGCACAGTCTGGATTCCCATGGATTCCCATGCTTGCACTTTTCTCCGGCCTGGCTACGTAACTAACTCAACATTCCACCAAAAACCATCAACTTGCGCGATTATGAATAAATTAGAACTGGAAAAAGGAAACATGGACCAGGGTCTCAGCTTCTCAAAAAACCTAACGGGATCTAGTCCTTGCCAAGCCAGCCCTGATGACTTAGGTCGCGGTACTATAGCTGAGGATTGTGATCTACAGGGCGAGGCACGATGGTGCTAAAAAGTTGACGGGTTACAGTTGGATCAGTGCCGATCAAGAGGCCCACTGTTGGCTTTTTAGACTTTTGCGCCAGAAGATAACCAAATCCTGGTAGTAAATTGTGTTGTACGGTATCAATTGTTCGTTCGTATCGCTCCGTTACTAGCACTATTATCGACTCCTTTGATATCGCGAGAAAACGTGAGGATCCCTGGATATCCGCCAATTGCGACACAACCCCCGGCCACTCGTTGTATCTCCTTGTCAAAAGTAAGCTACAAGACTTGGCTTTGTTACTTTTGCGCCTTGTCGTAGCGTTTCACGGTTTGCCGTAGAACTCCTCTCTCTGTTGATCAACGAGCAAGTTTTGGCGACCGGCGCGTTCTGTTCTCATACACCGAAAGATTGTTACTTCACCTTCCTAATTGAATCTCGGATGAAGTCGCTCCTCGTGCCACCGTATATACCTGTCAAGTTCGAAAGTTCCGGGTTTTCCTTACACAATTCCGAGCAACACAACATACGAGTCAGAGCGGGTATCTGTTGTTGCTGCTTTGTCTCTTTTTATTTCTTTTTTCTTCTGTCTTTCTTCCCTCTTCTTCGATACCTCAAACTGAACACGCTGTATCTTGGCACATTGTGCAGGAAGACACAATGTTTCCTACAGCATGGCGGGGTCTTCTATTAACCCTCCTAGTGGTGTTGAAGAATGCCCAAGCTGCTACGACTATTGATGTGGATGGTTGTGCCTGTGGTTTCTACGATGAAACTGCGGATTTGTATTTCACAGATTCGACAATCGTCTACTTCAACGAATCCACTTCAATTCCTTCCGACTTCGTCGTTGAAGAATTTGAACATCGCTATGATCGTGGTTGGAATAATATGTACCGCATGGGTGCGGCAATGGAGAATGTCCAAATCAGCCACGATCCCTATCCTGCAAACCGCACAAGCTTGGAACTTTCTTGCCATCCATCGGACGACGAGCATCTAGTTGTTGGTTCAAGTATACGTACTGCTCGCCAGGACATCTTCTTTGGTTCTTTCCGTTCGTCTCTTCGACCTGCACGCAACTATAGTCTCGGTTCTGCGATCTCCATGAATCTAGTTCACAACCAAACCGAAAGCTGGCAGGTAGATGTCATGAACACCGACGTCTCCGCTCAAGCATGGGTCGATATGCTGATGAGCGGACAATTCCCCAACACGTGGCTGGGCACCAATTTCACCAATCTGACTGATGAAGGTCTGGACCCATGGTACTACATGGAGTACCGTGTTGACTGGACTCGCGACTCACTCAATTACTACATTGCCGATGTTCTGAGAATCAGTTACAATACTTCTGTCAATTCTAGTATTCCATCGACACCGGCGCCATTGAAGTTCCAGCATTGGTCTACAGGAAACAAGTACACTTCCCAGGGTCCGCCCACTTTTAAGAATCTGGCAAACGTTGGATACACGCGACTTTTCTTCAATTCGTCTACTTGGAACGATACCACACGAGCTGCTTATGACCAGAGATGCTCTATTCAAAGAGCTTGTAACATGAACGACGTATCTTTACGTGGCTCCTCACATTTTGATCCCGAAAGCCTGGCACCTTGGAAGCAGTATCAACCACCGTACAAAATTAGATGGGTACCACTCATCATTGATATTATCTTCGCGGCCATTTTTGTGGTCCTTACTGGCAAAACCCTCTGGCGACGATTCACCTGGCATAAACTGATGGTTTTCCTGGGCGTCCATGAACGAGATCCTCCCAAGCCCCGATCCTTTGACACACCGCCACGTTCAACGGTATCTATGGAGCGGGATTCACAAAGCAATCGTGACTCTGCTGTTGATGGAAGTAACTCGCCAACATCTCGCAATAATGGACAACCTGATCTCCCTCGGAATGAGTCGTTCAGCACTTTGCCTCCATACAGGGGCGCTCAGACGCCTCTTCCTCAATATCAGAGTCCTGCTGTCTCTCGTCGGCCTTCATTAACCAATATGGCTGGAAACCCGTTTGCCTATCCCGCTAGTCTGAATGGCACTGTTCAGGGTGAATCGTCTCGAGTGACTTCTCGTGATGCTTCTCGGGCCCCTTCTCTGCACGCTGTGCCTATAGCAGACTATTCATCAACTCCGAGTCAAGAGGTATACTCAAGCAATGTCATGCAGGTCGAAGGCAGCTCGGAGAAAAATAAAGAAGCCGTTAAGACTGAAGCTGTTCCCTCCACGACAAAAGACGGGCAGACAAAACCCGGCGAAACCGGCAAGGATGGCAAACCTGCTGCCGGTGCTGCTGCTGCTTCTGCAAAGCCACCACGTGTCGACTACCTGGCAGGTTTCATTTCTATTAGTGCCCTTCTCGTGACTGTCAATCACTTTGGCTTGACCTACTTTGGTGCTGTCATTATGCCCGGAAACTCTCCCCACTACGAGAGTGAGACCATTGCACGAAAGACATTCGCCACGTACTTCCTTGACCCGCTCTGGATCGGACCTTTCCTGATGATTTCCACTCGTTTCTTGACATCAAACTACATCCGGACCGGAAAGCTCGACAACATGGCGCAGAAGATTGTTGCGCGTCCTTTCCGTCTACTGACACCCGTAGCTTCGATTGCGTTTTTGGAATATTTCCTCATGGATGCCGGTGCACTGAACTGGCTTGAATACCTGCCATCAGTAACCTGGTCAGACTGGCCTTTTACTGCTATTGCTCTTAACCCAGGCACATTCATCTCGGAGATCATTCAACTCGCCTTTTTGATCCCGAACGCGGCGCCTATGATTACAAACAATTATTGTACCGGTGTGCTCTGGACTATTCCTGTGCAGCTGCAGGGTGCATGGCAGACGTTGCTTGGCCTAATCATGATCCGACAAATCAAGACTCCCTGGAAGAGATTCAGTTTTTATTTCTTCTGCACAGTCATGCACTGGTATGCTCTCTCGTGGGGCAGTTATTACTACGTCGGTATCCTCCTCGCGGATCTAGACATCACCTACAAATACAAGCAAAAGTGGCTCTATCCTCGTCCATGGATATACTGGCCCGTCCTAATCCTCCTGGCCTGTACAGCCATTGCCGGATTTAGTATTGATCTAGTCACACAGCACAACGGAGTCAATTATGCGCAGATCGAATATGGATGGCACCCATATCCCAAAACCGGAGAGAGTTTGGCCCAAGCAGACTCAGCCTCGTATCCGGACTACTTTATCCCTCGTCTGAACGCCCTTTTGGCTACTATTACTATGCAAGGAGTTGTCGAGATTTCGCCAACATTGCAAAAGATACTGTCCGTGAAATTGTTGCAGTGGTTCTTCCCTCACATTTTCAGTATTTACTTGATTCACGGTTTTGTTATGTGGTCCGTCGGATCATGGGCTATGATTTCCATGTTCTCGCATGGCTATCCGTACTGGCTGTGTACCTTGATCACTGCAATTGTCTGCTATGGTACCCTCTTCGCAGTACTACCAATTCTTACGCCTCCAATTGAGGCTCTCGGTAAAGGTTTCACTCAAAGACTATGGCAGTTCGCCAGCCAGGAGCCAGTTGAGCGGAAACCGACTACTTATCCATTCGGAGAGGAGTTTTTGACTACACGTGATCAACTTCAGAAATCATCCAAGCCCGAAAGTTTGAACGGAGTATTGCCTTCGTCCGCTTCTTCGTCCTCGGGCGGAGTGACTGTCGTGAACGAGAAGGATGTTTATGGGAAGGGGAAGGAGGCTGAATTGACTGTGAGGGAGATCAAGAATGGGCGGATCATGGAACATATCAATGAGTTTTAGAACTTTCTTGTTTATATTTGGGAGACTTTTAATCGGCGTTGACTTTTGTGCATAATATTCTGTTTATAGAGAGTGGTATTTGGGTATATATATGACGCGATCAAGTTGTTAGAGATCGATAACAGGTTAATAGGAAATGTCATGGTACGATGACGTATCTAATTTTCTCTTTGGATCTACCTAGGTAGTATTATAGACTTGTTGAGTCGAATGAATAACATATCTATCGTGTATCTATACAGATACATCCATCAAGGATGTATGGCGACCAACGGAGAGGGGTATCTAACGGTCTTAAAAATACATCAGAGGAATTAAAACTTAAAGATCTGATCTTTTCTGTATCCCAGCTCTCCCAGAATACCCGATCCTCCCCGTCCCTTCCCAGTCAACGCATTCTCCATAGCAGGAGGTCCGCAAACAAACACTTTATCCGTCCGCGCAGGTAATACCTCCTCCAAAAGTTCTTTCGTGACATGTCCCTTTCGGACGAAAGATCCGTCCTCAGGCTGCGAGACAGTATAAACAATCTTAAACCGATCCGGGAACTTCCTCTCGTAACTCTCAAACTCCTCTCGCAGAAGAAGGTCACGCTCAGTATTCACGCCAAAGACGAGTGTCATTTTTGTGCGATCATCGGGATTATCCAAAACTCCTTGGATGAGTTGGTAGAGTGGTGTGATACCAGCACCGCCGGCAATGAGGGTTACATGATCATGTTTGTTTGGGACCCAGGAATATGCTTTGATGCCGAAGGCGAAGAAGAGGGAGTCGCCGGGTTGGAGGGAGTGTAGGTGTGTGCTGACTTTGCCACCCGGGTATTTTTTGACCATGAGATCGATAAAGCCAGGTTTTGCTGTGAAACTATCAGTATGAGATTCCCCAGAGTCAAAGATATTGAACATACAGAGATTGCTAACTGGCGTATATGGTCGTATGGCGGGAGTCAGGCTTCCCTTGGGCCATGACAATGTCAACACGGATGCTAATCAATTATGTTAGTGACGCATTCCAAAACAACATATCATGGATGTACCATGATTACAGTACATACAAACGACAGTCAATCCAGTCTCATCTCGAGCATTCGGAAATGCGAAACGCAATCTCTTTGTATTATGGTTGATATCCTCCGTTTGTTGAAGTGTCAGACTGCCTGCAACTCCACCAAAAACTTTTCGGGGTTGAGAAGACGTCGAGCTCTGAATGTATGAATAAGCTGTGTAAATACCACCGACTGCAGCGATACCAATCACCAAGTTGGGAACAGAGGCTTGCTTGATGATGAAGCGACTGCCAGATGCCATGTTTTTTATCTTTTATTTCTTTTTTAATGGTATGACTGACGCGCGTGTAGCGTGTAATAGATAGTACTAGCACTTCGGATAGTTTGAAAGTGGTCAGAAGTCGAATACCCTACCACGTTTTCTATACACCCGTGATGGCCGAAAGGCGGGGTATAGCTCAGCTTTATATCATTCCCGATAGATCATCTCCTAGTTCAGCTACTCAACCGCTTCGTATAAATATAGACCCATTTCTGCCATGGCTATGGGTTTTCGGCCGTGACAAGAGCTCTGTACGAGTCTAAATCAAGCTAAAGTTATCACCAAGCCGATCGACGAATCGGAGACAGCTTCCAGAAACCTTATTGCCTTTACTCCGACCGATGTCAGTTGATCGACGGGGAAATCGGCCGACAACAGTACCGACTGCCGATGTCAGTCTTCGAATTCACTGTCACTCAGTTATGTTTGTCAACGGCGAAACCGGCCAGTAAAAGCACCGACTACGTTCCGAAGTGCGAAATTACTGAGTTGATGCCAGGCCAGAAACATTAAAAGTATCTAGGTAGTTGTCCGCGAAAATGAATCGACCGACGGTTCCCGTTTTGGCCAAGTCCTCCCGCCGCTTTACTCCCTCGCCAAGACGTCAGCTCCCGTGGTGCTCGCGTCGACTCCCTTGGACTCCCTCACGACTCCCTTGGACTCCCTTGGACTCCCTCACGACTCCCGCGATGCTCGCGTCGACTCCCTCGTAGCTCCCGTGACGCTCGCGTCCCGCTCAACTCGGCTGGTCTCCAACTCCGCCTTGCTCACGGGCGCTCGCGGCGGCTCCCTCAAAAGGCCCATTTCGTCCTGAGTGCCCGTCCGTGAGGTGTCGACATGGTCAACTTTAGACGAGGTTGCAGATGGCTCGTTTCATACCCAGGTAGCGGCCATTTATCGACCAGGGGCTGTGGTCGAAGTCGAATGGTTCAGGCTGTTAATGGACTGCGGTCGGAGTGATGGCGTCGCCTGGGGAAGGTATTAAATAGCCAGCTTGTCGTCTCGGTCCTGCTTCTCTCTTGCGCCCTTAGAAGTTCTTAGTACTGCCTCCTCTCCTAAAACTAAAAATTCTTTTGTCTTGCTCTGCTCGATTATCATGCCTGTCCAGAAAAGACCAAAGTCGTTCCTTGAAAAAGCTCGGCAGAATGGAGCAGAGAACGATCGAGAAGGAATCAACGGTGAGAGAGTCAACAGCAAGATCGAACGTCAGACAGACAAGGACTACGAGAAGGCGAAGGGTATGTGGCGAGAGTATGTTCTAGCACTCTATGGTTCCTTGACTCGATTCTCATCGGTTACAGGTATTGCGCTGCCAAGGGAAAAGATCCCGTGACCAGCGCGTATGATCTGGAGTCGCTGAAGGATTTCGTTCATCAGCTAGCCTACGGGATTGAGGGAATATACGACGACGAAAAGGCTGGTCAAGGTACTGTGATGGTGACCTGGAAGAGGTTCACCGCTGGATTTAAACGTGATCATGACGCTATTCCAAGGAATATAACACTATCGGTGACAAATGTAGCACCCCTTTTGCCCTACGTTCCCCCTTTGTCTTGTTCCCACTCTCTTTGGTTGCCCACCCACGACCCATGCAGTTGAGACTGGTTGCTCTCGGCGTCTAACCTGATAGTAGTTCCTCCGTGTAACGGTATTTCCCCGTCGCGGAAACAAGAGCTCGAAGCGGAAGCGGAAACATGCGGGGAAGACTCACTTCATCCACTTGGGTCGACAGCTCTGGGAGAATGACTTTCACATATACAAACAGCCGGGAACTAGGGTGACCGTATGGGCGCAGATGTTGCTATATGTGTTTTCTTCGGCAAGATTATGCGAGTATCTTGAAGGCGCTTCTCGAGCGAACTCCGGAAGGGGCCTGTATTGCAGGGTTAGTGGGCGTCCGATGCAATTGGAAATAGCTCCGGCTGAGAATCTGTACAACCCAGGACATCATATTCGTCGTTTTGCAAAATGAACTTGGCGAGCCCGAACTTGCTGCCCAGGCTATCAAGGACGCAAAGGGAATGACTGATACTCCAGAAAAACGGTGGGTGACTGCCATTCAGGTCGGTTTGATACCTGGCAGCTAATGTTCGAAACATTTCAGACCCGAGCATGCGGTCTATGAAGGGCTGTCGGATCGGCCCCAATTTCTTCTTTTCAATCCGATGCTACCGATCGTCGCATTGCTTATTGCTAGTAACAGATTTCGAGACTATACTACAGAGGATGCCGTTTTAGAGATCCCCGCTCCGCCAAAGGGTGAGATGAACGTCCTTGAATGGAAAGACCCAGATGCTCCCTTTTTCGAAGGCCTAGACGGGCTCATTCAAAAGGCGGCTGCCCTCTCAAAAATCCTCAGAGAATTGAGTGTACGAGCTGGCTTTCCTATCAATCCAACAATGCACGATTTCCGAGCAGAGGGTTTATATTTGGTTGGTTAGTTGTATGACCCATTCCTTGAAGCGCAGCTCAGCTAACCAGTCTACCAGACAAAATCTACTCTGCAGCTCAGAGAATGGGCTACGCTGGACACCGGAATGAGGGGACTCATAATGAGTATTACGCACCAAGAAATGGGGTAGATGGCCAGGCTGCATATCTCGGCGATGATGTGCGAACGCACGTGGCGGATCTCTTTCGAGGGTTGTCACTCCGTCGAAACGCCGACCTCTGGCAGACTTTGCCGGCGGAGAAAAGATATCACTTGGAGAATCGCGAGGATTATTTACAGATACAGGAGGCCATCTCGAGCCTCAGGGGTTCATCGGATGCGGTAAAGAAACAACGTAAGACCTTACATATTCAAAAAAGGCGGCTCGTCGATAAAGAACTACGAAGTTGTCAAAAACTCCAGCCCCGTCGACCTCTGCACGAGGAATTAGATGGAACTTACGCCATGGGCTCTCATCGATCACGATTCAGCAGAGCCTGCCGAATGATGCCTGAGCGCCAACGCCTGGCGGAAAGTATTTTTCAAGTGGCCACTCTCCGCAGCGACTTGGGACGCCAGGTCTTGAAGGATATGATCACCTTGTGCAAGCAGAAGCATGAGATTGAAAAACGCCCCGGGCTGGAACTTGATAAATGCCACTGTGCGGAGTCAAAGAAAAAACCTGAACCGTAAGTGTGCTCTTCGATTTCAAGCGCAATGACCATGTGCCGCTGACCACGTGTTCGCATAGAGATGAAGCAGACGCACAGAGATGGCAGCATGTTTACAAATGCCACAAGGCATATCTCCTGGAACGTCACGATTTTGCGGAATTTTGCTTCCGCTGTGACGACTGGTTCACCGCGGAGTCAGCCTGGGAACAACATTGCGAGTCTCACCTTGATTCACCGCATTGCCTGGTTCAGTGCGATCCCCTGATCTACGGAGGAGCGCTAGTTGACCCTGGCTGCTGTCCGGTCTGTCTGAGCAATCTGGCCAAAGCACCGTCGAAGCGAATGTACCAGTTTATATATAGTGTTCCATGGAAAAATCACATCGTGGGATGTCTTGGGAAGTGGATCAAGCAGCATGCGAGGCACGAGGGGACAGACGTTCTTCTCTCATGCCCCCATCCCCATCCTAATTGTGCTAAATTATCTCTATCGGTCTTACAGCTTCAGTTCCACCTTGAGGACATCCATTGCATCGATACCATCAAGGATGGAAGGAGCCTTCTCGGTTTGGATGCGATGGGCGATTGTAGTACACAGGAGAGAAGCCGAGATTCACCGGCAGAGCCCCCGAAATCACCGCAGACTGTGAGACGCTGTGGAAAAAGAAAGAACACCGTCCAAGATCCTGTCACTCGGGACTCTCTATTAACTACAGACATGGATATCTCTCCACGCTCTAGTAAGCGTCGACGCACCACGTCATCAACTAGATATACTGGGACGCGGTCATACACCCGTTCTCTGACACGTGGTTTGAAGCAAGAATCCTCGGTGTCTTTCGTCCCGGAGGTGGTGGAGTCGGAGAATGACGGAGATCAATCCTATATTGATGACTGTATCGATCCTAATCTTTACAGGATCGTTTCGCAAGGATTGTAGGAGATCTGAAACGATACGGTCCTTGATGTTCGATTACGGTCCCGTTGCTATTTTTGTTTGGAAGTAGTGTATAGACAGGGTTCATTTCAATTATTCAGCGTTAACTCATTCAATGCGTAAAGGGCCTATCAATAGATGGTATAATTGGTCTACTTTGGATACAGTAAGACGCCGTGTCGAGGATATGTTTGTGCCTGAATACTATCACCATTTTTCCCTCCAGTACCTTCCAACTTCCCATGCCATTGTTCTTTGCATGTGATACGCATTGAGTTCTGCCACTTACTTGCCCTGAATGGTTAGTCCTCCCGTAGTCCGACCGCCTAGCTAGTCTCGAGCCCGCCGCCTCATCATCTCATCTATCGTCTCTCCATGTCAGGAAACTGGAAACTGTCGAATGACAAACAAAAAATAGAGAAAGGAGAAAAGAGGAGGGCCCACTTGCTAAAGATCTGTTCTTACATGTGCACCAAAGATATCAGTAGTGCTAGGAAACATTGATAAAGAGTTCAGACATGGGTAGGCTTCCACTACAGGAAAGAGCAAAACTGGCCCAAAAAAGTCCCAAACAAGCACTTTCAAATTTAGCAGAAAAGGCAAGACTTGGTCAAGCGACAGAAGGATTTAGAGAGATATCTCAAGACTTCACGAGAAAATCAATAACCACGTGCAAGAATGGCGGGGATAAAAGTATACAAATCTCGAATAGCAAAAAGACTCTTGAACACACTCCGCAAATCAGGTTCAATCTACAAGGAATCATGGTGCAGTTGTCGAAGGGGTATTTCTCTTCCTAGATCACGACTAGATGGGAAAGATGTCACTCTCGTTTAACTCGGCTTGGTTATGACCTTGTGAAGAATCAACTTGATAGTACAATAGTTATGGAAAAGCTCAGAAATCTTAAGCAGACAGCCCCCCCTGATGGCTACATATCAAGAAAATGTCTTTTGCAGCTTTCAGCCAACTATCTGAGTTTTCTAATCTTCTTGTTAAAGCAGGCCTTGATAAAGCAACTATTATGAACACGCTTGACGCTGTTACAGTAACCGACAAGCCTTTTCTATTCAGAATGACCGTATCTGCAAAAGTTGCCAGGAACTAAATAATGGTATCAAAGCGTTACGAGTCAACTACTGTCCTCGATATCCTTCTTCGTTTAAACTCTACATGAGAGTTAGAGATCTTTCATTCGGTCTAGATGAAGTTTATGAAATGTTGGATAAGGTAATGGGTCTTCCGCATTCCAAGGTGGAATTTGTTGATTTCGGCCAGAATTCAAGTTGTCTGTGCTACAGTAGATCTGAAACGACCTCAAGGTTCGATTACGAGAGTCCATTTGGGTCATTAGCGATGACCTGTCTGATGTGTCAAGAAATTTTCATTGCAAGGTATAAATGGTCTGATAATTTCTCCGTTTCAAAATTATTTCTTCTTGATTTCAAGCCACTTTTTGAGCCATTGCTCTTTGCATTTGAACAGGAGGGAGGATATCAAGTAACCAACCAAACATAGAGGAAAGAATTGATATCATAAACATCGGCACTGGGCGACCTTGACAGACACAGGTGGAACTTTATATTACTACTACTTTAGTGCGAAGAAGCGCGAAACTAGCCCTGAAAGGTCTTGAATAAGCGTTTTCTCAAACATAGAGAAAGAGCAGGAGTTGGTCAAACAACAAGACTATTTAAGTGAGTGAATACCTCGAGGCTTCACAAGAACTAAGCGACCGAGTGTGAGAATGACAGAAATACAAGTATACAAATCTCAAATTGCAAAAAGACTTCTAGATGTGCTCGACAAGTCTGGTCCGTTGATCTACGAGGAATCATGGTGTGGTTGTAACTGGGGTATTCCCCTTCTGAGATCACGGCTGGAATGGGAAAGATATTACTCTCATCTAACTCGGCTTGGTAATGACCTTGTGAAGAATCAACTTGATAGTACAGTAGTTATGGAAAAGCTCAGAAATCTTGACAAGGAGACCCCTCTGAATGGCTACCAGAAACCTGATTTCTGCCTTTCGGCATGGCATACAGAGATGAGCCAGTTATCGAATTTCGCTTATCTTCTCTCTAATGCAGGCCTTGATAGTGCAACTATCACAGAGACACTTCAAGATATCGAAGGGCAAGTCCTGTCTGACTCGGCTAATCAAGACTTCAAAGTCTGCAAAAATTGCCAAGAAATAAATAACGATATCAAAGCGTTCCAAGTCAACTACTGTCCTCGATATCGCTCTGCATTGAAGCTGTTTATGAAATTGAGAAATAGCTCACAGATTACATTAGATCAACTTGAGGCACTGCCTGATTATTTAATGTCACCGCAGCAGTATGAAGTGGAATTTGACTTTAACGGGCACGGGTATGTGGATGTGGATGGGGATGTCTGTCCACCTCGTTATGAATGCCTGGAACAACTACATTCTGCTATAATCAAGTGGGCGAAGGATATACACGTGGCCAACGACAAATTGAAGATTCAACGATGCCGCCGCACGCAGTGACGACCTCTGATTCCGGCTACTCCCCACGGGCTAGAATTATGAAAATGTATGTTCTACAATACTGTAGCTCACGAAGTGTTTTCGCGTTATTGATATCTCTGCGGTTACAGTAGTTTGCACCTTTGGAGTAACAACTAACACTCTCTTCTCTTTCTTCTGAAACACTGCCAAGAAGACGCTATTATAAATATAGAATAGTGTAGGAATAATGTTAATGCGGCAATGATACTGTACCTCTCGATACCAGCTTTTATTTACAATACATGTATGGTGATAAAATACAGTTCCAGTATTCACCTTGGCAGGATGTGTATTAAAAGATGCAATGTCCTACCAGTTGGTTCTCCGCCCTATTACATTCAAGCTCCAGCATCATCGACCCTATTAGAATTCCGTATCTTCCACTCGACGAAGCAATAAAGATGTATGCTAATTGGCATAAATCACGAGTGGCTTCTCAACAGATGAAAGACAACATCGATCTTGCTTGCCAGATAGCATTATCCAACGGCTACGATCTTAGCCAGATAGACAAAGATTGAATTTGTAATGAGTACACTGATAAAGGCGAATTGAAAGGAGTAGCAGACCGATAGACTGAGGAGGTTCGCGAACGGCTGAACCACTACGAGCCTCTGTTTTGATTTTAAATGATATATGGATGAGGGTGATTATTCTTGCTGCTAAACTCGCTTATCTATGCCTGTATGAGCAAAATTTAGTATATTTACATCAGCTATGTAGCA